>APFE030700098.1:50586-91601 GCA_000404065.3 Pinus taeda | reverse complement strand
ACATTCATAGTGTTGGGTGATCTAAGCTTTTCTTGAGGTGAATAAGGGCTTTCTAGCTGGAGGATGATGCTGGGTCAAAACATATGGTTGTATTCCTCTTGCTACTTTTCATCTTAATAAATCTATTCTAGTTTTCCTCCATATTCTTGTGTACTTGTTTATATATGCATTTGTATGGTTAACACACATCTGGTCCTGTGTTATTTATGAAAATAGATCTTGGTTCTTCGATAGTAGTATGTCACTGTGATTACGTAGGTGCTCTTTGAAGCTGGGAAGACGAAGAAGAAGCAGTGAAGCTCTATCAAGAAGGAGAGGAAATCAAGTGCAAGACTAAGGTTGGTCTCCTTGGTTCTCCTCTTATCTATTTTCATAAAGGAAAGTGAAAATAGACTTTACTTGTTTGTTTCTAAGATAGCTACCAGTCTTAGTGGGAATAGCAGTGTCTGAGTGGACACTATTCCTGGTAACAAAATTGCGACTCCGCTGGGGAGCGACTAGATTGTTTGTTAGCTTATCTATCTTTGTTTCTTTTATAAACTTACAGACAGAGCCTGGAGCCAAGCCAGCTAGCCTTCGAACTACATTTGTTATACAAATGCAAAGTAGATCAATGCTGCTTCAGTCTATTTCCAGGTTTTGTTTATGAATTAAACAATCGATCTGCGAACAGTCTAATTGCCCTAAGTGGTGGCTCTAGTAACCTCTTTAGATCACCCATGTGTTTTACATATATTGAACATTACTTACTCGGCCTAAATCCCTGAACTGAATTGCAAACTGTGAGTAAAAACTTGTTTAAAGTCTCGCACTGGTACCATCATACCCTGCCTTCAAGGCAGATTGTATGCATCTCAATTCCCGAGTGTAGTAGGTGCGCTGCATACTGAATTCACAATGTGACAGGCGCGATGGTCAGGGAAAGTTAACTTTACCTTCAGACTTTGGGTTTTTCCTCATTGTTTTCAGTACTATTCAGGAGTTTTTCTGTCTGAAGTCAGTGTATCTCTGTGAAAACCCCCTTCTCTTACATTATTCCGCCTCCTTAGTGCAAAGAACTGTAATTGTTTTTATGTATTGTGCATCATTTTCAGTTCTCTTTTGCAAAAAAAGTAGCATAGTCGAACTGTCGTTTCTGGATCTAAAAGTGTCGTAGCTATCATTTTCAGTTTTAGAAGACAATCCCATTGTTCTTGATAGTCGATTATACAATTACTATTGCATATGATTTGAATTAGTAGTTTTTAAAGCGTTGAAAAGCAATTTTCATTTTGAAATCGCAAAGTGTCTCTCTTACCTTCACTTCATTTTGAAAATAAATTGTTTGAGTGTTGTCGCTTTGAAAATAATTCAGATTTTCACATAGTTTTCTTACCATCATTCATACATTAAGAAGGCTGAAAACAAATACATGCATGTGCATTTGTTTTTGACTACTTGGTTTGATTTAGGACAGTGTATTTAGCGTGTGCTCTGTGCTCTTTGCAGAAAGATTCTTAACTTTCTTTCCTTAGTAGCTAGGATTTTCATTGCCAAAAGAAGAATAAATGTTTGTTTATCATCTTAGACAACATTTTAGGAATCATATACACATCATGTGGTGAACCTGAAAGGCAAATTTTTAAGCAATATCAACTTAAAATAAATTTAATGAATCTAACAACGCTTTGGAACCTAACGCACAACATCTAGAGGTCTAGGCTAGAGACATGTTCCGGTGTCGTAAAACTTGGTAACTGTTGTTTTCATTGTTGGTTGGGTGATTCCTCCACTCTGAGACGACAAGTGCCAGTACAAACTTGTGCTCCCACGTACCGTTGAGTATATTTTGGGAGACCACAATAAGTTTCATCCTTTATCCTTAGGAAGCCGTGTCTGCCGCCCTATCGATCGCAATGCACTGAACACAACATTTAGGAAGATTGACTGCCGTACCGTAAAAAGTATTCTGCAGTTTTGTGATTGGTTTGGTAATCCCCTCTGCCTAGATCTCCAGAGAAGTCTCTTTCGTTCCTTTTCAGACTCCTTAAAGGAAAAGGTCCTCTGAGCACTTGTCACTTCAGGCTCAATAAAAATCGAAGGCAACTAGAGTCATCTTTTGTTTTTTCTCGACTCTTTAAAATTGAAAAAACAAGTTGTGTCAAAGCGTCTAAAATTTATTTTAATAGGAATAACATCACAAATTCCCTCATTGGTCTTTAGGTTGAGAATATGGAGTCTACCAAGCAAGGATTTCCCCTTGGAGGAAATCCTAGTCCCGTCTCCTCTTGGGGAGATGTTGGTGCACCCCATATGGCCACTTTGTCACTTCCAGGGTTGACAATTGGTTTGCCTGTCTGGCTCTTCTCTACCTCTGTCGTTCAGAATCCCGTAATTCCTGAACAGTCAAGTCAGCAACTAGATGACACTAGAGTTGCCTCCCAACCTTCTACTTCGTCTGGTTCTCCCTCTCCTCCTTCCTCTTCGCTTGATAAAGCCGATAAAGCTAAAAATCAAGTGACTAAGAAGAAGAAGAAGCGACAAAGCTCTATCAGGAAGGAGAGGAAATCAAGTCTCCTTGGTTCTCTTCTTATCTATTTTCATAAAGGAAAGCGAAAATAGATTTTACTTGTTTGTTTCTAAGATAGCTACCAGTCTTAGTGGGAATAGCAGCATCCGAGTGGACACTATTCCCGGTAACAAGCTCTTAATTCCTTTATCAACCCGAGAAATTACACTTAGAGGCACTCATCTAATGTATATAGATCTAGAAGGATCTAAGGTTTTAATGATAGCCTAGTGAAATGAGATTAGCAATGCTCTCTTACAAGAGGTCCTTCCTTGTCTTTTCAAACACTTAAGCATCAATTTAGATGAAAACAAATCTATTGAAATTCTGATTGCCTAGGTAACAAAACAAAGTATTAGTTACTGGTTAAAAGTCCTATCATTCCCTTACAAGAATCTTTCTTAATAGAATCCTTTCCAGTCCTTGGATCATAACAATTCAAAGCAATTTCAACACCTAACTAATCCAAGCAACAAATAAGATAAGTAACGTTGCAAACCAATGACAGTTGAATCTCTTACAATAATCACTTATCTAACTGCAAATTGACTTTAACAATTACAAATCTAAATCACTTGGAGATCAAACCATGAACTATCTTTGAAATTAAAGCTAATAAGCAAATATCAAAATTATACAACAATAAGCATATATATGTCAATATTCAAGATTAGTATTGGTTGAGTCCTTTTACAAGGCTCTTTTCACAACAAATGCAAATCCTTTCCAATTAACAACTTCAATCACATAACCTTCCTTACAACACATAAAATGACCTTTGAGTTTTAAATCTATCTATGCAACTAGTAAAGAAACTTGATGATAGAGTGTACTAGCGTAGTGATGAGGGCCCTTCAACACTTCACAAGCACACTGAAAAACGATTCAGAAGAATATGACAATTGGATCTGAAGGCATAAACTCAATAGTGAAGTATGTATTAAGTCTGGAATTAAAAATGCATAAACTGTACTTTCATGTGTCCAAAATCTAGTAGAAACATAGTCTTTCCTCATAGGTTATTTATCACAAATCCTATAATAAAAGAAGCTATTCCTCCTCCATATTATCCCAACATAATTCTATTAATTACATCTAAGAAGGTTGAAATTGGATCAGTTCCTTCATTTATACAAAAATTCTCAAAATAGAAATTATTTTGTTCACAAAATTTGGAAATTTTGCTGAAGTGGCTGGGTTTGACCAACGTTGACTGGACACCTATTTTCTTCAAATTAGAAAGTGGATAGGTAATCCACCATCTATGTACATTTAGCTTCATGCCCACAATATTCAAATTTTCCAACCTGTTATGCAACATGTCAAACCATGGAGCAATTATAGGAAGTTACAACTTCTTGTGATTTTATGAAAAATGTCATTTTTAACACAATAATTTCAAAAATTAATTTCAAGCTAAAAATAATGATAATGACATCATATCATTTAGTTCCTAAGGATTATAGCTGGAATATACAGGTTAAATGGTCAAAAATGATAATCAAAAGAGGATTTTTAAGTGAAATGGACAGTCATAATTTGATACCAACATTCCCCCAAACTCAGGATTTTGCATGCCCTCATGCAAATGAATTCTAACCTGTCAAATTCTGCCTTCTACCTCTGCTTTTGCCTCTATTTCCGGAAGTAAAACGTTGATGTTCATTTGGGCTTCATAATCTATCTTCAAGATTTGATACTTGGTTTTAATTGCCTTCTTTTGTTGGTAAAATTTATAGGCCTTCCTACAAATTTTCATTTTATAAGCTTTGAGTTTCTTAACCTTATTTTTCAATTTTTCATTCTCATCTTGAAATTTCTTGCTTTGTATTTTGAGTGTTTCATTTTCTCTTTTCAACACTCTTTCCAAAACTTCTGATTCCATAAGCTGCTGTTGTAATTTCTCAACTTTCCTTTCCAGCTTCCTTTTCTTCTTTCCTAAGAATTTATGTTCTTGTTGTTCCTTTTCCTTGTCTTTTTTTTCAAATCCTTGTATGTAATCATAATGGGGCTATTGTAGAATGTCATCTTCCTCCACCATTTTCCCTTTCTAACCAATCTTAGTCTTTCTAGACTTCCTTGTGTAGGTAGTAAACTTTTTATTTTGTTCAGCTTTCTCAGCTTCCTCTCTTACCATTCTTCTTTTCTTGATACTTCTGTTGGATGGAGCAGAGTTACTTTGTCTGTACTCTGAAAGTCTTCCTCTATAACATCTACACCAATCAATAGTTCTGCATGTTCCTATCCTTCCTTTAGATTCTGCTATTCTTCTTGTGAATCTTGCTAGTTTGCTTGCTCCTCATTTGCTATAAACTCATTAGTCACCAAGAATTTCTTCCATGTCACACATATTTTGCAGTTCAAACTCAATAAATTTTTTTACCAAGCCATAGTGATATAAAATCCTATCCTTGTTTTTTCTTTGTTTTTGTATGGTCTTAGACATCTTAGTTAAGCTTTGCAAAAGAAAATAAGGCAAGCTTATAACACAGTCCCCTCTTAGATGCATTAACAGTTTGATATGATAAAGAAATACAATGTTGTATCTTCCCTTACATGTTATAAATTTTTGAATGACATAAACTATTTCATCCCATGGATGAATGAGCTAACTCCTAGGAATCCCTGATTTCCAGTCAACTGAAGATACCCTTGTCCTGGATATGAAATGTGTCCATGTTTTCTCCTTGAACTACTTTGTTTTAAATACTTCTCCCCTTCTGGGCTTATGCCTATTGCTTGAGAAATTGCATCTTCTGAGACCCTAAAAGACAAGTTTCCTACAATGGCCCTCTATCCAGTGAATGAAGAGGCAAACTCCCTTGCTGTTAGCTCATTGTGCTCATTAAATTTTTCTAGGAATGTCAGCCATTATTTTGCCCTAAAAAATGTCTATGTAGTCCTTATGGAATTTGGAAGGGTCAAATTGTTTTGGCTTTATTTTGTTTGCCATGAGAGAATTTTTTTTTTTTACCTCCGGTTACCCTATGTTGTAAGAAGAATTTACGATTGTAAAAAAAATTATTGTATTTTCCTTATCCTGTAAAAAGAATTTTACCATAATTGCAATAAGAAAACTACCTGAGCCTGAGTGCTATGTGTGTCTCTATTTTTAGTGGAGGACGTTGTCAATTAAATTGGAATTCCCTTCAACTGGTTCTATAGAATCTCACTTGTGCCATGGCCCTCTTACTCGTATGTTGAAATTGTTATTGTCAACATACTTGTAACGCTATACCCATACGTATTTTAGAGAGGATTTCGTTTTAATCTTCAGAATTTTAAACAACTCTTACCAATTACTAAGAGAAATTCATAGCATTCTCTACAGGTTCGGACTTCTACCTATACTCCGTGATAAATATAACATTTACTTCCCTTTTTCAACACAACGGTTTCATTCATAATGAACCTTGTTGCCTCCATACAACACTTGATTATGCAACGAACCCTTGGTCCCTTCATGCAGCATATACTTCAATGATAATCCTTTAGTTCCTTACACAAGGATTTTTAATGATGTCTCAGCAGTCCTAGCAGCAGTCTTTGAATGATGAAATTGGGTATGGTGCAAGCCCTTTGCTAAAATCGCGAGGGCTATGGATCATTATGGCGTCTTCAGATTGTGAGGGCATTGGGTCATTATGATTTCTATGAACTAACCGTTAATCATCATTATGATAACATACCCTTTGTCTTATCAAATATTTTTTATGTTCTAGATTTAAAAAAATTTAGGTTGAAAACCATAAAAATTTATAAATCCTTCATCTTCGTGTCCTTACCCCATTATTCAAAATTCAGATCTGTAGCTACTAATTGATGGCTTCTAAGATGTAGCTATTGACTTAATTGGTTTTGAGTATGCATGATTAGTTTTAGTAGGTCTGTTGGTACTTATGGTTGTAGGTTGAATGTTGGATTAGAAATGTATGTACAGGATAAAATATAGGCTTTAAGAATCAGGTTTAGGGATATGTATAGGATAGAAGATAGGACTAATGTAACTATAAATGTATGCACATGATAGAAAATCTAGTTTTGAAGAGTAAGAATGACTCCTACAGGATATAAAAATGGGCATGTATGATATAGGATAGGTTAGATATTAGAAACTAAAATCAATAATCATCATAAACCACTATTTAAAAATTGGAATTAATAAAAGAAATTAAAAGTATTAAAATGAAAATTCTTACAACCCTCTGATATTTCTTTGTTTGGAAGCTAGTTTTTGTTGTTTGATATGTTCAAGCATAGCAGAATGTGATGGTGTCCATTTCTCTCTTAAGTGTAGTCTCTTTTCCTTAGGTGTAGTCCAGTGTTCTTCTTTGCAATCTTCTTCTTCTTAGGTGCAGTCTTCTTCTTTACAATCTTCTTCTTCTTAGGTGTAGTCTTCTTTTTTGCAGATGCAATCTTCCTCTTAATAGATCCCATTCTGTTAATGTGCATAGAACAGGCCCTTTTCTGAGAATGAGAATGTGTAGATAACATTTCCCTTTCTAGAAAATGCTAATTTATAGATAGCAGGTCCCTTTCTGAGATATGTTTAAAGTTTGATCAAATACTGAACAACAATCATTTGTTGTTGAGAATCCATTAGAAAATGTAAAGACAAATCTCTTCTTCTACTAGAAATGAAATTAAGGAGATGAAAGCATGAAGAAGTTCAGAATTTCTCCTCCCCTATTGATGTTTCGACTTGTCCTCAAGTCATCTTTCTGAGATTGAAATTGGAAAATGATTTTATTTTGAACATCAAATTGAATGAAAGAGAATTCTTACAAGCCAATTGATTGGTTTTCTCATAAGAATTTGTGTTTAGAGTATGCCATATCTGGTTTTCATATCTAAACATTATTATGTTTTATTTATTTATTATTTTTTTTTGTTTTTACTTTAAAAAAAAAATGCTTAAGGCTTAGATATTACAGTTGTCTATTGTATTATCTGTACCTCCTTTTGCTGTGATATTGTCTCCATGAAATATTCTTTGCTGACAGGATTATGATAGATCTTGAGCCCGTGTCCATTTACTAGATATGTTTGTCCTTCCTAGTCAATTGTGGTGAGTTTGACTGACCCATTCTCAAAGACTTCAATGATTTCGTAAGGGCCCATCCAATGGGTTGTAAATTTGGCTTTGTAGTCTTTGAATTTCGAGTCAAAGAGTAATGCCCAATCACCAACTTGAAATTATTTCTTCTTAATTAATTTATCATGCCATTGTCTCCTCTGTTGTTGTATCATTGTTATCCTTTCCACTGCTTGCAGTCTCATCTCGTCCAACTAATTTAATTGCATGATTCCTTCTTGTTGAGCTTCAGAGAGATATATTCCTAAGTCTGCATCCAGTTTGTAAATATGTATTTGAAATTCTATTGGCAGCATGACTTGTTTTCCATACACTAGCTGATAAGGTGTAAACCTTGTTGTGTTTTTCCAGGTGATTCTATATGCCCAAAGTGCTTCATTGAGCTTATCTGCCCAATCATTCCTGTTTGTTGCCACTATTTTTGTCATGATCCCTTCTAGTGTCTTGTTTGTAGATTCCACTTGGCCATTGGCTTGCAGATGGTAGGGTGTACTCCTTCCATGCTTGATTTTGTACTTGTTAGTAATTTCTTGAACCAGTCTAGAAGTGAATTGACTCCCTTGGTCGGTTACTATCTCTCTGGGCACTCCATATCTAACAAACATTTCTTCAAAAAAGAAATTGACTACTTTTTGTTCAGTTTCCCTTACAAGTGCCTTTGCTTCAGCCCATTTAGTCACATAATCAGTACATACAAGAATGTACTTCTTATCTTTGGATGGTGGATTGATGGGTTCAACAAAGTCGAGAGCCCATTTTTCAAATGGCTCTAGATGTACTTGTCGCTGTAATGGCATCTCATCAGAGGTGGTTGGTCTGCCCATACGTTGGAAGCTGCCACAACTTCTTACATACTTCTTTGAATCTTTGAAAATTGACGGCCAATGGTAGCCAAGGCTAAGAATTTTGTGTGCTATCCTCTTAGCTGCAAAATGGCCACCACAAGGTTGATCATGGTATGATGTTAGTATGTCAATAATTTCATCCTCTCTAATGCATCTTCTAATGATCATATCATAACCAATGTAAAACAAATCGCCATTAACCCATGAATATCTTGTGCTTTGTTTGATGAGTCTTTTCTTCTCCTTTGAACTAAAAGATGGAGATACTTTTCCTATGGACAATTAATTAGCTAAACTAGCATACCATGGAGTTAACACTAAAATTGCAAACAAGTGTTCAATGGGAAATGAATCTTCAACTTGGACAACTTCACCTAGATTTTGTAGTCTAGAAGAGTAATTTGCTACCTGGGTCTCTTTCCCTAGTCTGTCTAGTATGGTGAGATTAAATTCCTGCAGTAAGAGTAACCATATGGTGATCCTGCCATTAGAAATAGGTTTGTTCATTAAGTATCTAATGGCGTAGTGGTCAGTGTGAACGAGGAATTCATATCCAGTTATGTAGTGATGAAATTTGTTCACCACATGTATAATTGCAAGCATTTCCTTTTCCATTACTATGTAGTTCAGTTTAGTAGGAGTCAAATTTTTACTGATAAAGTAAATGGCATAAGTTAAAACATCTTCTTTCTGCCCTAATGAAGCCCCTATTGCTGTATTGGATGCATCAGTTGAGATGTGAAAAGGTAAAGTCCAATTGGGTCCCCTTAAAACTGGAGCAGTGTTTAGTTTCTCTTTTAGTTTCTCAAAAGCATTTTGACAAGCCTCGTTCCAATTGAAGGATACATCTTTTGCAAAAAGTTTAAACAAAGGAAAATCTATCCTACTAAAGTTTTCAATAAATCTTCGATAATAGCTTGCATAACCAAGAAAGCTTCTTACATCTTTTTGATTTGTTGGAATTGGCAATTCGACAATAATTTGTATTTTGGTTTGATCTACCTTGATTCCCTTGGGAGAAATATGATGTCCTAAGACTATCCCTCATTCATCATCATATAACATTTTTCATTGCTTAAAGACAAGTTTGTTTCTATACATCGTTGTAAAAATTTCTCAAGATTTTGCAAATAATTGTCAAAGGAATCACCATATACTGAAAAATCATCCATATATATATCTCAATACATTCGTGGACCAGGTCAGAAAAGATTGCTATTAGTGCTCTTTGAAATGTTGTTGGAGCATTGCACAAGCCAAATGGTAGTACATTGTAAGCATATGTGTCCCAGGGACAGGTAAATGTGGGTTTGTCTTGGTCTTTTGAGGCTATGCTGATCTAATTGTAGCCACTAAAACCATCCAGAAAGGAAAATGACATTTTTCTAGCTAATGTATCCAAAACTTGGTCGATACATGGCAGTGGAAAATAGTCCTTAAGGGTGGCTTTATTCAGTTCTCGATAGTCAACACAAACTTGCCAGTTACCATTTTTCGTGGGAACTATTACTAACGAAGATACCCATTGGCTATCAGAAATGGGGTAACTGAACTTTACTTTTAGTAACTTATGCAATTCATCTCTTACAATCTCTTTGAGCATGGGGTTCATCCGTCTCTGTGGTTGCCTCACTGGTTGGATACTAGTGTCTGTATAGATATGGTGAGTGCAAGTTTCTGGGTGAATTCCCTGCATGTCAGTGTAGTCCCAAGCGAATGCCTTTTGGTATTCGGTAAGCAAATCAAGCAATTTCTGTTCCTGAGATGTTTCTAGAAATGCCCCAATGTTCAATGTTTATCCTGGGCTGATTTCTGTAGTCTTTATTTGTGTGTTTGTAATGGAGTTGATAGGAAAGATCTCTTCAAATAATGTTTTTAGAGAATACATGGTACAAGTCTCCTGAAAGCTTTGTGCCAATATTTAATCTACAGTAGTGTATTGTTCATTTCTCAACTCTTCTGAAACATTAGGTTGAGAGATAAACATTTCCACTAAATATTTATTGTTGTTCTCCTCGATATCATATATTTTATTGATACTTAAAACAAAGTATATTTCTTCCTTATCATTGTATTTTTCATCAAGCCATATGTTTTGTGTTACTGTTGGAGATTATGTTGATGGGTACAAGGTAAGTTGTTTTCTTTCCGTGCCTCTAGAAATGATCATGTTACCAGATCTACACCCAATGAATGCATCAACAGTTGCCAACCATGGTCTTCCAAGTATGAGTGGGTGTCCTCCTAAATTTGATTTTCGCTGGAGTACTAAGAAATCAAATGGATACTCCCAAGAGTCTAGTGAAAAAAAATTATATCTTTCAGCATCCCTTCAGGAACGACTTTAGAGCGATCTGCTAATTCCAAAACAATCAGGGTTGACTGTAAATTTGTTAGTTGCAAAGTTTTCATTGTGTCCAATTTCATTACATTTATTGCAGCTCCTAAATCAATCAGAGTGTTTGAAATTGAAATTTTGCTGATAATTGTTGTGACTCTAGGTATGCCTGGGTAAAAGTATTTTTCCATGGATATGATATTTGACATCAGGCCAACTAAATTGCCAATAACATGTATTGTTTGTGGATCAAATATTTTCTTTGCGGGCTTTTTGAGACAAAGCTCTTTAATGGCTTTAGTATAAATTGGAATATCCTTGATTTCCTGGAGTAATGGAATTTTGACATACACATTTCTCAATTCATCAAGAACATCGAATTGTGGCAATGCTGTGGGTAACTTGGGTTGAAGTAATCATTATGGAAATGGAGATGATGGTAGTGTTTTGATTTGTTGACCCTATTCTAAATTGTTTTGTGTTGGTTCATTTTGTTTACTGTGTGTTGGTTTTTCTTGTTCATCAATTTGACTCTCTTTTTGTGACTGCGTTGTAACAGGTGGAGGTTCTTTTTGCAGAGTTTGACTTGACCTTAGTTCAATGTTTTACAACGGAAGAGTTGGGTGCAATGGTCCTTCATCCATGCTCTAAGATGGTCTATCTATTCGGTTGCTTAGGTTAGCTATGGGTTGAGCTGGTAGCTATGTGGGTTTATGAGGTTGGTTTTTGAATTTATTTGTGGAGGAGCAGGTAAGATTGGTTGAGGATTTTGCTGTTGATAAGCAACTGGTTGCTGAGGATATTATTGTGGATATGGCTGAGAATATTGTTGCTGATAGTGTTGGGGATATGGCTGAGAAAATGGTTGTTGATATTGTTGTTGAGTAAACTACTGAGGATAAGAATATCCTTTCCATCCTGGTTGTGGATAAGTTTATCATTGTTGATTAAACCAATTTTGCCAAGGCATAGGAACATTCCAATAATTTTGTATAGGCATGTTATAATTTCCTGGATTTGGATTTTGATACATACCTGGAGGTCTTGGTTGCCATGGCCTTCTTTCTCCCATGAAATACATATTCTCCATTTCTGCATTGGCTTCCAAATTATAATTCTACAGAATTTTCATCTTTGTTCAATCCTTAGTGTCATGATTTTCTGTACAAAACCCACAAATCTGCACATTATCGAAAGGACATTCTTTCAAAGCATGTTTTCATCTGCATTTGGGACAGAATATGGATAACTCTTTTTCTTGTTCATCTTGTATTTTCTTTGTTTTTAAAGTGTCTATTTTATTCCCTAAGGTGCTTAAAAGGTCTGTTTTGAAATCTTAAAATAGATTACCTAGTTCAGCTCTAGTAATATATCCTGTGGCAGATTTAGTGATCTTAGATGTCATAGCTCTTTTTCCATTTCTTGCCCTACTTCTGGAGTACTTTTGACACAAGTCAGCAATCTCATCAAAAGGTAAATTAGAAATATCCCCTTTACCCATGAGATTGAGGTCATCTAGATATTCATTCCAGATGCCCTTAAGAAATATTGTTCGAATAAGATCAACAGACATGGTTCTATGTTTTGATTTTTGTAGATTATATGAGAATCTTTACAAATATTCCTCTATGGTCTCATGTCATCCCAATCAGTGATTGAATGTTCACCTAATCCCATGAACCACCTAAGTGTTGTTGCTTTTAATGTAGCACGAAAAATTCAAAGTCTGTGTGCATCATTGGTATATCAATAGGTTCGACATACTATGTCAAATTCGAACAAAAACGAGTCAGGGTCTTCAGATGCCATACCATAAAAGTTTGTTAATACAGATGGCGATATATTTTTCGTTTTAATTTCCTCATCCATATACTCTCCTCTATCTTGAATTGGAAATTTAAATGTGGATTCCTCTGCCTCTGGTGGATGTGGATTTCCTCCAAACGGAGTATCATTTCCTTGTTTTTCTTCATTCTCTGTTTTTCTTCTCCTTTCTTCCATTTGTCTCTCATACTCTCTTAGTTGTTCTACAAAAGGTCCTCTGGATCCTCTATCTTCAGCCATTGTGATTTGTGATTTGTCTAAGGTTTCTACCTCTTCTTCTTGTTTTAGTTCTTGAGGGAAAATCTGTTCAAAGATAGGCTGTTGGATTCTTGTACGACTCTCTTTTAGTTTCCCTAGTATAGAAGTCTTAGGTATATATATTTTCTTTGGCTCATGAGCTAATAGGATTTGTCTTTCAACGAGAGTAAGTCTTATCCCTGATCTTTGTTTTTCCTCAAATTTTTCCACAATAACTTTTCCAGTTGGTGTTGTGTACTCAATCCTTTCTAATGGTTCTGCTCCTAATGGTGGGTTAGTTGTTGGTTGGGGGATTTTTGTGAATCTTCCTTTCTCATCCATAAATCTAGACATAAATAAACATGACTAAAAATTAAATTTAAATATATGTTTTTGTTGTTTTGTTGATTTTAAGTGTTTTTTTAGATTTTTTTCTAAATCTTTCTAGTTGCACCTCCTCGGCAACGGCGCCAAAATGTTTCATCTTTACTCACTAAGGTAAGTTAAGCTCTTAATTCCTTTATCAACCCGGGGAAGTTCACTTAGAGGCACTCATCTAATGTATATAGATATAGAAGGATTTAAGGTTCTAATGATAGCCTAGTGAAATGAGATTAACAATGCTCTCTTACAAGAGGTCCTTCCTTGTCTTTTCAAACACTTAAGCATCGATTTAGATGAAAACAAATCTAATGAAATTCTGATTGCCTAGGTAACAAAACATAGTATTAATGACTGGTTAAAAATCCTATCATTCCCTTATAAGAATCTTTCTCTATAGAATCCTTTCCAATCCTTGGATCGTAACAATTCAAAGCAATTTCAACACGTAACTAATCCAAGCAACAAATAAGATAAGTAACGTTGCAAACCAATGACAGTTGAATCTCTTTCAAGAATCACTTATCTAACTACAAATTGAATTTAACAATTACAAATCTGAATCACTTGGAAATCAAACCATGAACTATCCTTGAAATTAAAGCTAATAAGCAAATATCGAAATTATACAACAATAAGCATATATATGTCAATCTTCAAGATCAGTATTGGTTGAGTCCTTTTACAAGGCTATTTTCACAACAAATGCAAATCCTTTGCAATTAACAACTTCAATCACATAACCTTCCTTACAACACATAAAATAACCTCTGAGTTTTAAATCTATCTATGCAACTAGTAAAGAAACTTGATGACAGAGTGTACCAGCATAGTGATGAGGGCCCTTCAACACTTCACAAGCACACTGAAAAATGATTCAGAAGAATATGACTATTGGATTTGAAGGTATAAACTCGATAGTGAAGTCTGTATTAAGTCTGGAATTAAAAATGCATAAACTATACTTTCATGTATCCAAAATCTAGCAGAAACATAGTCTTTCCTCATAGGTTATTTATCACAAATCATATAACAAAAGAAGTTATTCCTCCTACATATTCCTAATAGAATTCTATTAATTACATCCAAGAAAGTCAAAATTGGGTCAATTCCTTCATTTATGCAAAAATTCTCAAAACAGAAACTATTTTGTTCACAAAATTTGGAAATTCTGCTGAAGTGGCTGGGTTTGACCAGTGTTGACCAGACACCTATTTTCTTCAATTCGAAAGTGGATAAGTAATCCACTATCTGTGTACATTTAGCTTCATGCCCACAATCTTCAAATTCACCAACATGTTATGGAACATGTCAAACCATGGAGAAACTACATGAAGTTAAAATTTCTTGTAATTTTTTGGGAAATGTCATTTTTAACACAATAATTTTAAAAATTTATTTCAAGCTAAAATAATGATAATGACATCAAATAATTTAGTTTCTAAGGATTATAGCTGGAATATGAAGTTTAAATGGTCAAAAATGATAATCAAAAGAGGATTTGTAAGTGAAATGGACAGTCATAATTTGATACCAACATGCACCTCCATCAGATCCATAATTTCTCTTGCTGCTTCAATGGGATGGAATTTACCTCAGATGGATGTAAAGAATGCTTTCATCAATGGTGTGATTGAGAAATAGGTGTACATAGAGCAACCTGAAGGATTTGAGGTGCATGGAAAGGAGTCTCATGTTTGTAGGTTCAAGAAGGAATTGTATAGACTTAAGCAAGCTCCAAGAGCTTGGTATGCTCGTATCAACATCTATCCGACGAGATTGGGATTTACCAAAAGTGAAGCTGATCCAAAGCTTTATTTTAAGGTTTTGAAGAATGCATGTGATCATATTATTATAAGTTGATGATTTGTTTCTTAAAAGTGTTGAAGAAGTTGGCTTCTAAGTGTTGAAAAATGTAACTAGGTTCGGTCTTCATAACATGTATTTCTCAAAAGAATTTCTATGATTGTTACAATGACTTATTAAAGCACGAGTTTCATGCTTGGGCCATCATTTTATTAGTCAAAGTCCCCATTTTGGAATCCTAGGCTTAATAAAGGGTCATTAGAGTCATTGTATATTTTATGAAACCCTTCTTGGACTTTTGAATGATGTAAAAATAATTATTTTTGAGTCAAAGATGAATTATGTAACGTCCATACCAAGTCAAAATCAAGGAAGGCAATTCAACCTCATTGGAAGGTTATATATACAAGGCAGTTAAAATTCATTTGGAGCATCTCACTCTCTCACACATAGTTTGATATATGAAGCTGGAAGCTGGGGAAAAGTGCGAAGGTGAAGAAGGTGGCTAAAATAAGTGCTAGTTTGGTTAAGAATGAAGGGAAGGACATAAACAAATATTTTGGATCTCTCTCTCTCTCTCTCTTTCATGTGGGATAATTTAGGAGATCAAAGTCTCCTTGTAATAGTTGAAGCTGTTGTTAATGCCGAAAGATGCCAAGTTGAATTTGCTAGGGTCAAAGTGTTGTTGATACTAGGTTGAAGGTTGGATTGAAGAAGGAAAGGATGTCTTGTTGTGGAGGAGGTCTGTGTCCAGGTTGAAGACTCTCAAGAAAAACTATTGAAGGAAGATATATTGACTGGGTTTCCACCTAGATAGGGTTTTTTCCTCGGCATAGTGCTTACATATTGTGTCTTGTGTTTTTGTGATATTTATGCACACATAATTTTGTAATCGTGTGATGAAAGATAACATAAAAAATAAGTAAACTAAGCCAACATAATTCACAAGTAATTATCAAGAAAGAGAAATCTAACCCTAATTCTACTAGCATCGATTTCTCAACATGGTATCGAAGCTAAGGTCAAATAAGATTTAAGATCACTTCGTTGGATTGAAGGAAGTGATTACTCCCTCTATAATAAGAATGGGATTCAATTGCACATGAAGATGGATCAAGAAGATTGTCTACTACTTATTCAACAAGGTCAAAAGTCAAGGGTTCTTAGTTGCACTTACATGATCACTTAATGATGATAATGCATGCATCATTGATAGTGGAGCATCAAGGCACATGAGAGGGGAAAGTATACAACTACAAACTCTATCAAAGGAACCATCTTACCATGTAGTGGAATTGGGAGACAACAAAAATTATGTTGTTAGAGGCCTAGGATAAACATATTTGAAGCTGGAGAATGAAACAAAACTACATCTCAACAACATACTATATATTCCAGGTTTGAAAAAGAATTTTCTTTCAATTTATTTCTTAGAAGATAAAGGGGATAGAGTTGCTTTTGTTCATGGAAAGGTCTTGGTTCGGGGAAAAAAATTCAAATATTGATAAAGCTAGGGTTATTGGAGTTCATGAAGGAAGCTTGTATAGTCATTATACCATGTCCTCAATCCCTAGTTCATATGGAAATCTCTCCTATTGAGCTATGACATAGAATATATGGTAATCTTCATTACAAGGTCAATCCCACTCTTAAACATCTAGTTCATGGCATCCTTGATATCAAAGAAGACCGTGAAGAAGTTTGCAAGGGATGGTATTCGGGAAAACATACAAGAAAACCATTTTCAAATAGTGAAACAAGGTCTAAAGAAATGTTAGACCTCATACATTTTGATGTGTGTGGGCCCATGTCTGAAAAATCACTTGGAGTTCATATTTACTATGTAACATTTATCGATGATCACTTTAGAAAGACATGGCTCTACTTTCTCAAGAAAAAGGATGAATTATTTGAGAAATTCAAAGAGTTTAGGTGTGAAGTGGAAACACTAACCAAAAGAAAAATAAATATTTTGAGATTTGACAATGGTGGGGAATACACTTCTAAACAATTGATTGCATATTGTAAAGAAGCATGAATTAAGAGGGAGATTCTTGGTCCCTACTATCTCAAACAAAATGGAGTGGCCGAAAGAAAGAATAAGACACTTGAAGAAGGTGTATGAACAATTCTCCTTGATTAAGTCTCACCAAAATTTTTATGGGGAGAAGCAACAATGACAACCGTATATATTCAAAATAGAAGTCCTCATAGAATTCTTGAAAATATGACACCCGAGGAAGCATCCACAGGGAAGAATCCAAGTGTGGACCATCTCTGAATATTTGGAAGTCCTGCCTACATCGACATTCGAAAGGAAAAATGAAAAAAGCTATATTTTACAAGCATCAAAGGGATATTCGTTGTCTATAGTCTCTCCTCAAAGGCATATAAAATGTACATTAAGGAAAATAGACACATTGAAGTAAGAAGGGACATTATATTTGATGAAAATCAAGCCTACAAAAGATCGAAGGATATTCCTATTGATTCTGATGACAAAGATCTACCTATATTTGAATAAATAGAAGTACAACCTCACAACCCTTCTATAATTCAAGAAGAAGAAGAAGTGCCAAGTGAGCCTATTCAACATGTGGTCATACTGAACGCAAGGAATAGGAAAGATTTGTGAAAAGCTACTCTTGAAGATGTTGAAGGGCATGGAGATGCAAAAGGAACCTTTAGAGAAAACAAAAGGCCAAAGAGATAGTCTGGATATGTTGCATATATGACAAGAATATTTGAAGCAGAACCATCTACATTTGAAGAAGCTTCTAATCAAGAAGTATGGAAGAAAGATATGCAGGAATAATATCAATCCATCATGAAGAATGAGGTTTGGGAAATCATTCCTATACCTATTGAAAATTTGGTTGTCACCTCAAAATGGATCTACAAGATCAAACACATTGTTGATGGAAGTATAGATAAATACAAGGCCAGATTTGTTGCAAGGGTTTCTCTCAAAAGGAAGGCACATATTATAAAGAAACATTTTCATCCACTGCAAGGCATACTACCATTAGATATTTGGTTTCATTGGCTACTACAATGGGATGGAATATCCATCAAATGGACATGAATGTTGACCAATGGTTGTCATTGATGTCAACCCAAGCAGCACCAGGGGATACCCTGATCTTGCATGGGAATTTTGACTTGACAACTTACTCTATTTTGAGTCAAGGATATCTTATATGGATTCTATTTGTCAAGATGTTTACGTTGAAATATGGCACTCCAAGTAATTTTTCTCGGTTTGAGAGAAATTCATGTTTGAAGTTAGTAACCCCAGTGAGTGGGATAAAACACTATGGGGTTGTGGCATAGAACTCATAGTTGGTTGTGTTCATTAAATAGTCAATAATTATTAATGTTTTTTTGCTCCTAAAATCCCTCCAACGTTCACTTGTTGAGGACCCTCTCAACTCAAGACATTCATATAAATAATGACCCTTATATCCTCCACTAGTAGGGGTTTTGTGGCTTCAAATAGGTCATTGCGGAATTTTTGCTATAACATTTTTTATGTGAAGCTTCATAAGCTGAAATTAAAACCCATTTGAGCTGAAATCTTGATGAACATTGTTACAAAATTTTATATCTTGGTTCGCTATATTTACAGATATATGATCTGAGGAAGTTAGGGTATTTGCAGGCTCCCGAATTCCATGTGACACTGGGAAAATTGTCATAACTTTCTCTCTGAGCCTTGGATTCAGATTTCATAAATAGTCACAGAAAAAGAACGGAGTCTAGTTTGTTGAGTAGTGTTTTCAAGGTTGAAGGTCGCAACAATGACACGTGATACTTCGTATAAGATCGCTCTATTGAACAAGTCTATAATAAGGTTATCGTGGGAGATTGGGCATAACACTTTCTTGAAGAATCCAATATTGATTAGACATGTGGGGTTAGAAATAGGACTCAGAGGGCTATCATAGGACGAAATGTTAGACCCTAGAGATCCAAAATTACATAGATACAACGGATTCAATATCGAGCTCCTACAAGGCAACAAAAACCATGCATTCAAGGATCACTGCAATAAGGATCACACATCAACAATCAAGGGTAAGTCTCCTACAATAAGGTATGTATGATTATTGTTTACATTTGAATTTTGAGTATCATCTCTGACATATGTTTTTGCAGGACAATGTAAGTATACACAATGTCTCAGTTATATCTCTATGTCTCTATATTTCACAATTAGTTTTTTGGATGTCCCATTCTTGATACTACACATTTTATGCTACATATTCTTGATGCTACACCAAGTTTGCTAAATATATATGATGTTGTAAGTTCATGTTATTTGTCTTATCATATTTGATAGAATAGTATCTATTGTTTTACTTAGAACTTGGTCCATCACAAGTCTATGGTTTGTCATTAGTTTTTATTGTATAAATCTTTAGGTCATTTTTGGATATAGTTTGCATAGAGTCTAGGCCTATATCAAGAGTGGGAGTCTTTATCTACTACTGCAGCAAGTCAAAAAAAAAATGACAAGCACACTTCACGTACACATTGTAATTTTAATTTGTGTTTATTCATTATTATGCACTTACATGTGTTTTGCAGGTAGAGGTAAGTTGAAGGGTATTTTGTTTTGTTTTGGGATTGGTTTTGCCGGGAAAATTTTGCATGTAGGTAGAAGAAGATTCAAGTACAACTTCAAGCAAGAATTCAAGAGTAGAAGTATCAAATTAAAGGAATCATTGCAGTGAGACATCCTTTAAAGACATGGCAACCATCCATATATTGTGAAGAAGTGTCAAGGCCAAGAGTCATCATTGTAAAGTTGTAAAAAAGTCATTTGTAAAAGTGTCATAATTGGAAGAGTCATTATTGTAAAAGAGTAAATTTGCCTAGAGTCGAAAAGGCATTATTGGGAGGTATACGAGTCTTTGATGGAATGATGTAATGGTTGGGTTGCAGGTCATTGTGTGATTGGGTGTTTGGTCAAAATCATTGTAAATCATATTGTATTGTGGATCATTGTCCCTGGTATGGGAGTCCACACTTTTGTATTTAATTTTTGTCTTTATAGGGTGGTAGGGTGGTGCTAGGCAGGTGAATGAAGTCACCTACAGGTTGGACCCTGTAAACACTTCAAGGTGGTAGGGTGGTGCTAGGGTCAGTTGTGGCTCGCTAGGGTGTTGGGGCATCCATTCAGTTGATTACTAAAGAAATCAGGGCATTGGGGCGTCCTTCAAGTGGGAGATGGAGAAGAATTCTTTTCTAGAATTCTAGGGAGTTGTTGCTTTCATTTCAGTTGGGGCTGAAGATTAAAGAATTTATTAGAAAACTGTTCTGTGGTTTTTGACCCAGAGGGGGTTTTCCACCTAAAATTCTTGTGCTTACTATGTTCTTTTATTTACTGTTATTACTGCATAAACATTAATAATAATTTAGGATTAACTAATGCTCCGAAAATATTTAAAAGTGCTAATTATTAAAGAATTATGATTCACCCCCCTCTCAGTATTTCCAACAATTGGTATCAGAGCTTGGTTCCTTCAATAACAATCTAACAACTGGAAGGAGATCATGGATTATACTAAGAATAGAGTTCCTTTGTTCAATGGAAATAAATGTGTAGTTTGGAGTGGAAGAATGTAGGTTCATTTGCTGGCGCAAGGATACGAAGTATGGGAAATCATTGACAAATGTTTCACATTGACGTATGACGAATAGGGTGAGAAAAATATGGTATATGACGCAAAGGCTAAAGATGTTATTATCAATGGGCTTACCGAATATGTTTTTCTTAAGGTATTCATTTGCAAAACTACTAAAGAGGTATGGGGCAAGCTTGAAAATATATATGCAGGTTACTCAAAGGTGAAAGAAGCAAAGCTTCAAATTTTCAGGGAAAAATTCGAGTAACTCAAAATGAGGGGAGATGAAGATACTGTTGCATATTTTTAGCGTGTTGATGAAACAACAAATACATTGGAAGGTTTGGGAGAACATGTTGAAACAAAAATTGTTGTTCAAAAGATCCTTAGAACCTTGCCAACAAGATTTAACCCTAAGGTATCTGTCTTGGAATATAGATTGAATTTGACCAATCTCAGCATAGATGAATTGCATGGAATTCTTACGGCATATGAAATGAGGATTGAAGAAGAGGATGGCACATCTCACTTTGAAACAAAATTTACCACATCCAAGAAGAATAGTAAGGACAAGCAAACTTAGAAGGCAAAAACTTGCAGTTGTAAGGATGAAGAAAAGGAAGAAGAGGAAGAAGAACTCTTAGATAAAGAATTCGCCTACTTCGCGTGGAAAATGAGAAAAGGTATTGGAAAATTCAAAGGTAAACTTCCATTAATATGTTTTGATTGTGGTGAGGTTGAGGATTTTGCAACCAAATTTCCTCACAAAAATGAGGCTGTTACAAATGGAAAGAAAGGTCCTAGGAAGTTCAACAAGCAAGGAAAGAAGAAATGGTTTAAGAAAGTTTCTTCTCCAAAGAATATAGCTCCTCATCCAAAGAATACAATAATAACGAAGAAGAATTCAATAGAAGAGTATTGTTTATGGCCAATCACAATAAATAAGAGGCACTCGACAAAGAAGGAGACAAAGAAGAAGAAATGACTGAGGTTGAATTTCAAAACGAAGTAATTAGGGTTATCAAAGATCTCAAGGTCGAGAAGAAGCATGTCAACACTCTTGAATATGAATTAAATATAGAAAGGGAACAGGTCCTAAATCTTAAATTCAAGGTTGAAGAATACAAGCGAATTGAAGAATCTCCCAGGAAAGAATTAAAGGAAAACAAGAAGGAAAGAGAAGCATTGGAAGATGAAATAGTTGCTCTACGAAAGGAAGTAGAAAATGGAAAAACCTTTTAAAAGTACGACAAAAATTCAAAGACACTAGATGAACTCATCAACAACCAACGATCATACAATGACAAGACTGGTCTTGGTTACAAAGAAAAATTCGAAAAGAAGTCGAGTCCTTTTATGACAATTAAGGAAGATGGATATGCAAAATATACCAAGCTGATAGATCTCTTAGCTAAATCAAGGGATCAAGACTCACAGGAAGAACCTTGGAAGAAAATTCCTCGAAGAAGATTTCCTCCCAGGTACCAACCTATCTTTTATGGTCATTGTTATTCATGTGGAAGGTTTGGACATAAAGTTGCAGAATGTTGCATGTATGTTTGGAACGAATATAATTCCAGAAGATCCTTCAGAAATGGATATTCCAGAACTCAACATAATATCAAAAAATTTGATCATTTGAGAGATGATGTTAGATGTTACAAATGTAACAATTTTGGACATAAGGCTAGGGATTGTGAAGTTCCATATTGGTACAACTATTATCGACAAAACCCTAGAAGAAAATTTGCAAGATCATGAAATAGACACCAAACGAAATCTTCTATGAATAAAATCGAATGTTACAAATGTCATAATTATGGAGACATAGCTTGTAATTGCAGGTACAAGATGGAATCAACCATGAATGAAAGGCTTGACGACTGGAATACGAAGGTTTGGAAAGGAAAACAGGTACATGATGAACAAGTACAAGATGAGCAAGAAAAGAAAGAAGACAATAAGGTCCCAACAATTATGCTTTCATGATTTGTAATGGATTGTGAGGAATCAACAACTACTTTGGTTAATGACTCGAGTCAATATGGTCTGATAAATGACACACTATTTTGAATAATTCATCTTATTGACTCCTATAAATTTGAAGATGAGGAGTCTATGCAATAGTATATGGCACAAGTTTACGATTGACAGGAAGGTTGTTTGAACAAGATGAGAGTTTCATTACAGGTTCAAGGGGTGAAAAGTAGTTGAAGGATTATAGGTTACCAGGAACAAGGCAAGATTATCCTGCAAAGGATATGCATAGGTTGAAGGAATCTATTTTGAAGAAATAGTTGCTCCCATTGCCAAAATGGAGGCAATCAGGATGTTTCTCACTTATGCTTGCTTGAGAAAAATCAAGATCTACCAAATGGATGTTATGTTAGCTTTTCTAAATGGTGAATTGGAGGACTAAGTTTACATTGAACAACTTGAAGGTTTTCTTCTCTCTGACAAAGAAGACTATGTATGCAGATTAAAGAAGGCTCTATATGGTCTCAAGCAAGCTCCTAGGGCTTGGTATGCTCGTCTTGATAGGTATCTACATCAAAAAGGATTCAAGAAAGGAAGCACTGACATCAATCTCTATGTGAAGTGGATCAAGATAACCTAATGATTATCAAGGTATATGTGGATGATATAATCTTTGGAAGCAATGATGACAGATTAAGTAAAGACTTTGCCACAAAAATGCAAAGTGAGTTTGAAATGTCTATGCTTGGGAGTTGACATACTTTTTGGGGCTTTAGATTTCTTAGTAGGATAAAGGAATATTCATATATCAAACCAAGTACATCAAGGAAATGCTAAAAAATTTCCAAATGGAAGATTGCAAGCTAGTCCTTACCCCCATGATAACAGGTTGCAAGCTAAGCTTAGAATATTCATCGAAGGATGTGGACCAAAGGTTGTATAAATCAATGATTGGTAGTCTCTTATATGTGACAACTTTGCGGCCTGATGTGATGTAGGCAGTTGGACAAGTAGCAAGATTCCAAGTAGCACCAAAAGAATCTCATATTATTACCGTTAAAAGAATTCTTCAATACATTAAGGGAACAATGAAATATGGTCTATGGTATCTGAAAGGAAATGATTTAGTTATCCAAGCTTATATAGATGCAAATTGGGCAAGAAGTGTTGATGATTGTAAGAGTACCGGTGGAGCAGTATTCTATCTAGGTGGTTGTCTTGTTTCATGGTTAATTAAAATGTAGTCTTTAATCTCGTTATCCACAGTGGAAGCATAATATATTGTATCAGAAACTTGTTGTACACAAGTTCTCTAGATGAAGCAAACTTTGCAAGATCTTCAAGTCAAGTTTGATGAACCTATTCCCATCTTTTTCGATAACACTAGTGCCATCAGTATCTCCAAGAATCCTGTTATGCATTCCAAAATGAAGCAAATTCTAATTAAATATCATTTCATTAGAGAGAAGGTCGCCGAAAAGAATATCAATCTTGAATATGTTGGCACAAAGGAACAAATTGTTGACATCTTTACCAAACCATTACCTCATGAAGAATTTGAGTATCTTCGCCAAAAGCTTGCGATTCTCCCAAGTTTTCATTAGACTCTTTCTCTTATCTACTCGAGTAGAAAGGGGGAGTGGAGGTGTGTACATGTCCACAAGATGGCTGTTTGTCAGGGGGAGTTACCCTTTTCCACTGATGACAAATGGGAAGAGAAGGCAATAGGAAGAGGTGTCATGATTTGCAGGGGGAGTACTTGTGTTGCCATCAATCCCAAAGGGGGAGATTGTTGATCAGTGGTTGTCATTGATGTCAACCCAAGTAGCACGAGGGGCTACGCTGATATTGCATGGGAAATGTGACTTGACAACCTACTCTATTCTGAGTCAAGGATCTTCTAAATGGATTCTAATCGTCGAGATGTTTTCATTGATATATGGAACACCAAGTAGTTCTTCACGGTTTGATAGATATTCACGTTTGAAGTTAGTAACCCAAATTAGTGGGCTAAAACCCTATGGGGTTGTGGCATGGCACTCATAATTGGTTGTGGTCATTGAATAGTCAATAATTAATAATGTTTTTTTTGCTCCTAAAATCCATCCAACTATCACTTGTTGAGGACCCTCTCAACTCAAGACATTCATATAAATAATGACCCTCATATCCTCCTCTAGTAGGGATTTTGTGGCTTCAAATAGGCCAGCATGGAGTTTTCGTTATAAATTGTTTTATGTGATGCTTGAAAATCTGAGATGAAAACCCATTTGAGCCGAAATTTTGATGAAACTCATGACCAAATTTCAGATCTTTATTGTTTATATTGTCAACGATATGATCTGAGGAAGTTAGGGTTTGTGCGGGCTCCTGAATTCCATGTCAAACAAGCAACATTGGGAAAAGCATCATAACTTTCTATCTGAGAATTGGATTCAAATTTTGTAAACAGTCACAAAAAGAGGACGAATTGTAGTTTGTTGAGTAGCATTTTCAGGGCCGGAGGTTACAATAGTGACATGGAACTTCGTACAAGTTCACTCTATTGAACGGGTCTCTAATTAGGTCATTGCAGGTGATTGGGCATAACACTTTCTTGAAGAATCCAATATTGATCAGACCTATAGGGTTGGAAGTAGGACTTAGAGTTCTATTAAAGGACGAAATTTCAGACCCTAGAGATCCGAAATTACATAGAAACAACAAATTCAATATCGAGCTCCTAAAAGGCAAGAAAAACCATGCATTCAAGGATCACTGCAGTAAGGACCACACATCATCAGTCAAGGGTAAGTCTCCTACAACAAGGTATGTATGATTGGTGTTTAATTTGAATTTTGAGTATCATTTTTGACATATGTTTTTGCAGGACAATGTAAGTATATACAGTGTCTCAGTTATATCTCTATGTCTCTATATGTCACAATTAGTTTTTCACACGTCCTATTCTTGATACTACACATTTTACGCTACATATTATTGATGCTACACTAAGTTTGCTAAATCTAGATGATGTTGTAAGTTCATGCTAATTTTCTTGTGATAGTTGATAGAATGGTCTTTGTTATTGTACTTAGAACTTGGTCCATCACAAGTCTAGGGCTTGTCATCAGTTTTTATTATATATATCTTTAGGTCAATTTTGGATATAGTCTTGCATAGAGTCCAGACCTATATCAAGAGTGGGAGTCTTTGTCTACTACTACAGCAAGTCAAAAACAAAAGTGACAAGCACACGCCAGGTACACATTGTAATTTTAATTTGTATTTATTCATTAGTATTCACTTACATCTGTTTTATAGGCAAAGGTAAGTTGAAGGGTATTTTGTTTTGTTTTGGGATTGGTTTTTTTGTGAAAATTTTGCATGTAGGTAGAAGAAGATTCAAGTACAACTTCAAGAAAGAATTCAAGAGCAGAAGTATCAAATCAAAGGAAGAATTGTAGTGGGACATCCTTTGAAAACATGAAAACCATCCGTATATTGTGAAGAAGTGTCAAAGCCAAGAGTCATCATTGTAAAGTTGTAAAAGAGTCATTTGTAAAAGTGTCATCATTGAAAGAGTCATTATTGTAAAAGAGTCAATCTGCCTAGAGTCAAAAAGGCATTATTGGAAGGTATAGGAGTCTCTGTTGGGATGATGTCATGGTTGGGTTGCAGGTCATAGTGTGATTGGGTGTTCGGTCAAAATCATTATAAATCATATTGTATTGTGGATCATTGTCCCTGGTATAGGAGTCCACACTTTTGTATTTAATTTTTATCTTTATAGGGTGGTAGGGTGGTGCTAGGTAAGTGAATGAAGTCACCTACAGGTTGGGGCCTATAAACACCTCAGGGTGGTAGGGTGGTGCTAGGGTGAGTTGTGGCTCACTAGGGTGTTGGGGCATCCATTGAGTTGATTACTAAAGAAACCAAGGTGTTGGGGCATCCTTCCAGTGGGAGTTGGAGAATAATGCTTTTCTAAAATTCTAGGAAGTTGTTGCTTTCATTTCAGTTGCGGCTAAAAGATTAAAGAATTTATTAGAAAAGCATTTGGTGGTTTTTGACCCGAAGGGGGTTTTCCACCTAAAATTCTTGTGCCTAATGTGTTCTTTTGTTTACTGTTATTAATGCACAAACATTAATAATAATTGAATATTAACTAAGGCTCTGAAAATATTTAAAAGTGCTAATTGCTAAGGAATACTAATTACCCCATCCCCCCCCCACACCCCCCAGTATTTCCAACAATTGGTATAAGAGCTTGGTTCCTTCAATAACAGTCTAACAACTGGAAAGAGATCATGGAGTATACTAAGAATAGAGTTCCTTTTTTCAATGGAAATAAATATGCACTTTGGAATGGAAGAATGCAGGTTCGTTTGCTGGCACAAGGATACAAAGTATGGGAAATCATTGATAAAGGCTTCACACCGACCCAGGATGAAGAAGGTAAGAAAAATATGGTATGTGATGCAAAGGCTAAATATATTATTATCAATGGGCTTATCGAATCTGTTTATCTTAAGGTATTGAGTTGCAAAATTGCTAAAGAGGTATGGGCCAAGCTTGAAAATATATATGTAGGTGACTCAAAGGTGAAAGAAGCAAAACTTCAAATTTTCAGGGCAAAATTTGAGCAACCCAAAATTAGGGGAGATGAAGATATTGCTGCATACTTTCAACGTGTTGATGAAACAACAAATACATTGGAAGGTTTGGAGAACCTATTGGAATGAAAATTGTTGTTCGAAAGATCCTCATAACCTTGCCAACAAGATTTAACCCTAAGGTATCTGTCTTGGAAGATAGATTGAATCTGACCAATCTCAGCACAGATTAATTGCATGGAATTCTTATGTCATATGAAATGAGGATTGAAGAAGAGGATGGAACATCTCACTTAGAAACAACATTTTCCACATCCAAGAAGAATAATAAGGACAAGCAGGCTCAGAAAGCAAATACTTGTCATTGTAAGGATGAAGAAAAGGAAGAAGAGGAAGAAGAAATCTCAGATAAAGAATTCACCTATTTCACATAGAAAATGATAACAGGTACGAAAAAATTCAAAGATAAGCTTCCATTAATATGTTTTTATTATGGTGAGGTTGGTAATTTTGCAGCCAAAACTGAGGTTGTTATGAATGGAAAGAAAGGTCCTTGGAAGTTCAACAAGCAAGCCAAGAAGAAGTTCAACAAGTTCGCTCTACTGAACGAGTCTATAATCAGGTCATCATGGGAGATTGGGCATAACGCTTTATTGAAGAATCCAATCTTGATCAGAACTCTTGGGTTGGAAAGAGGACTCATAATGCTATCATAGGAAGAAATTTTAGACCCTAGAGATATGAAATTACATAGATACGACATATTCAATAGCGAGATCCTAGAAGGCAAGAAAAAGCATGCATTCAAGGATCACTGCAGTAAGGACCACACATCAACAATCAAGGGTAAGTCTCCTACAAAAATGTATGTATGATTAGTGTTTACATTTGAATTTTTGAGTATCATCTCTGACATTTTTTTTGCAAGACAACATAAGTATATACAATGTCTTAGTTATATCTCTGCCTCTATATGTCACAATTAGTTTTTCCGATGTCCTATTCTTGATACTGCACATTTTATGCTACATATTCTTGATGCTACACCAAGTTTTCTAAATCTATATGATGTTGTAAGTTAATGTTACTTGTCTTTTCATAGTTGATAGAATGGTCTCTGTTATTTTACTTAGAACTTGGTCCATCACAAGTCTAGGGTTTGTCATCAATTTTTATTGTATATATCTTTAGGTTAGTTTTGGATATAGTCTTGCATAGAGTCCAGGCCTATATCAAGAGTGGGAGTCTTTGTCTACCGCTGCAGCAAGTCAACAACAAAAGTGACAAGCACACTTTAGGTATGCGTTGTAATTTTAATTTGTATTTATTCATTATTATGCACTTACATGTGTTTTGCAGGCAAAGGCAAGTTGAAGGGTATTTTGTTTTGTTTTGGGATTGGTTTCGCGGGGAAAATTTTGCATGCAGGTAGAAGAAGATTCAAGTACAAATTCAAGCAAGAATTCAAGAGCAGAAGTATCAAATCAAAGGAATCATTACAACGAGACATCCTTTGAAGACATGACAACCATCTGTATATTATGAAGAAGTGTTAAGGCTAAGAGTCATCATTGTAAAGTTGTAAAAGAGTCATTTGTAAAAGTGTCATCATTGAAAGAGTCATTGTTGTAAAAGATTCAATCTGCCTAGAGTCAAAAAGGCATTATTTGGAGGTATAGGAGTCTCTATTGGGACGATGTCATGGTTGGGTTGCAGGTCATAGTGTGATTGGGTGTTTGGTCAAAATCATTGTAAATCATATTGTATCATGGATCATTATCCTTGGTACGGGAGTCCACACTTTTGTATTTAATTTTTTTCTTTATACGGTGGTAGGGTGGTGCTAGGCAAGTGAATGAAGTCACCTATAGGTTGGGGCTTGTAAACACTTCAGGTTGGTAGGGTGGTGCTAGGGTGAGTTGTGGCTCGCTAGGGTGTTGGGGAATCTATTCAGTTGATTATTGAAGAAACCAGGGCCTTGGGGCATCCTTCCAATGGGATCTGGAGAAGAATGTTTTTTTATAATTCTAGGAAATTGTTGATTTCATTTCAGTTAGGGCTGAAGATTAAAGAATTTATTAGAAGTGTTCGGTGGTTTGTGACTCGAAGGGGGTTTTCCACCTAAAATTCTTGTGCATACTGTGTTCTTTTATTTACTGTTATTACTGCATAAACATTAATACTAATTTAAGATTAACTAATGCAACTCTGAAAAGATTTAAAAGTGCTAATTGCTAAGGAATACTGATTCATGCCCCCTCTTAGTATTTCCAACAATGACGACAACATTTCTAAATGGGACCATTGATGAGGAAGTATACATTGAGAAACCTAAAGGCTTTGAGGTAAATGGAAAAGATACTCATGTCTGTAGACTCAAGAACACCCTATATGGTTTTAAGCAAGCTTCTAGGGCATGGTATGAAAGAATGGATGCATACTTTCTAAGAATTGGGCTCATGAAGTGTTCTGCTGATCCAAATCTCTACATCAAGGTTGTGAATAATGAGCCATTCATTATTCTATTATATGTGGATGATATATTTATTACAGGCGTGGAGAGAAGAATACAAGAATGTAAGAATATGCTGGCAAATGAATTTGAGATGAAGGATCTGGGATTGATGCACTATTACCTAGTTCTAGAAGTATGGAAAAATCATGGGGAGATATATTTGGAGCAAGAAAAATATATCATCAAGTTGTTGAAGAAATTTTGGATGATGGATTCCAAGCCCATGACTACTCTTATGATCACAATATCAAGAAGTTGAGGAGCTCTGACTCAAGTCTCGTGGATCCTACCTCCTATCATTAGTTGGTGGGTTCTTTGATGTATCTAGTAAATACAAGGCCAAATATATGCTTTGCTATGAACATCCTCAGTCAGTTTCAGTTAGAGCCTCGTCATGATCACTAGATAACTGCCAAGCATATATTGAGATATCTTCATGGCACGATACATCATTTCCTAAAGTACAATAGCAAGGAAGTCAAGTTCATTGGATTCACAGATTCTGATTGGGGTGGCAGTGAGACTGATGGAAGAAGCACTACCAGTGGATGCTTCAGTTTGGGATCTTCCATGATTTCATGGATGAATAAAAAGAAAGATCTTGTTTCTTTGAGTAGTGCTAAAGCAAAGTACATGGCTACATGTGAAGTAGGAAAGGAGGTTGTATGGTTGAGGAGTCTTCCGGCATATTTGTTTGAGAAGCCTCTAGATCCTACTGTTATTAATTGTGATAATCAAATTTGTATCAAGACATCTAGAGATCTCGTGTTTTAGGCTAGGACAAAGCATAACAACAAAAATTTCCACTATATTAGGAACTTGGTGTAGGATGGGATTGTGAATCTACAATGTATCCATAAAGACAACCAAGTTGTTGATATACTAACAAATTCTCTTCCTAATAATAAGTTTGAATATCTTAGAATCATGCTTGGTTTAGTTGATATTGTTGATGAAGATAAAATTTTGGAAGAGATTTGTTGATACCTTGTGTGTGTGACACATTTTCTGGGAGGACACCTGGTCGACACTATGTGTTGATGTCTAGTTCCTGAAGTAGGGAAGGTGGCATTGGTCATGGAGCTTTGACATCAGATACATACCTAGATCCTTGGGTTGATGGTTAGAAAGTAAGCTTGATGGTACCTACAGAGGTTGAAAGCTTTAGTCCATCTTAGTCCCACTCAGATAGATTTCCTTGGTTAGGAATCTAGTCTATAACTTTGTTGTGCCTAAACAGTTGAGATACCTTGTGTTAGCACCCAAACCTGCCTTAGGCTGAAGGAAGGCAAAACTCGGGGTAACCACAAACCACGCTCAGTCTGGTAGCTAGCCCTACCAGAACAGGAGAGGGCTCTCTCCGAGTCATGCTCAATGAATAAGTAAATGAAACGGTCTGAGATGACTTACAGTGAAATATTGATCTTAGGCTAGTAAGTAAATATGGATACAAGAAGCAATTTTTTTATGATTGATTGAGTTTCTGGGATGGTATGGGACTAATGGATAGCAATGAGCAGAGAATTTAATAAAAAGGCACAGATTACTTCGTGAGGCAAGACAGGCGGAAAGTCTAGCAATTTAGTTTGAAATAACGCGGAATGGAGAGACTGCTTAGGAGGGTGAAAAGGGCATAAGTACATGAATCCTTTTCAACAGAAGAAGAACACTGAACATGAAATTTTCCCACAGGCTGAGAAATAAAAGAATTCCTACCTATCGAAAACTTAGAAAATTTCACTGGAAATGAATATGAAATGAACTGTGAAACATAACGAAATACACATGAAACATAAGAGACACATTTTCTACACTCACAACCACATGAATTTCATGAAACAGATCCATTGCCTTTCATTAATCCTCTGTCAAAATATACAATGAAGAAACAGAGTTTCTTTCCCACAGTCTCCCAGAAATTACAAGCCAACTAACCTTTTGCAAATGATTTGCATACAATAAATAGAACATGCCATGAGGAGATAGAAGGACCAAGAGTTGGGGAGTTTCTCAAATCATTACAAAATGGAGATGGAAAGCCAACCATTAGCTATAGGTGCAACATTACAAAGATGACAAATGGCTTGGGTGACCGTTTTCCTTCCTTTTCCACTTGAATAGAAGCCAAAATATTTAAAATTTGCCTTAGTTACCGAAAAAAGTGAAGTGTAGATGAGCAGGCCCACTTGGAGGAAGTCGCGAATCGAAATTTTGCGAAAAGGAGGTGAATTTGGACATTTTCTCTATATGCGCCGTGCCACTTTGGAGGCTGTTTTGGGGAACCTGCAGGAGTCCAAAATGTGCCCAAGTGTGCTTGTTGGAAAGCCTGGTCTGTCTAATTTCCAACCTAAGTGGAATTTCTGAATTTGGTGCTCATTTGCCCCTCCAAATCTTCATTCTCCAAAGACTGCTTCCTGTGTGACAAAATAGGGGCAGAGAGGTCATTTTTTGAGTGTTTTTGACCTCCTGGAGACTCAAATCATGCCCAAATTTATTTTCCAAGCACTAGTAGTCGTGATTTTGCATGTTGCATCCAAAAATGCAAGCCATTTCCAATTTGGAGCTCCCAATCCTAAGCGCACGCCAGTGGTGCGGTGCACAGGGAGAAAATCCTTGTTTTGTGCACAAACTTTGTCAAATGACCAAAAATGCTCCAAATTTCATGGCCATGCACCAGCAGTCATGATTTTTCATGCTGAATCCAAAAATGCAAACCTTTATTGATTTGGAGCTCCCCATCATAAGCGTCGCGCCAGAGCGCAGCGCATAGAGCCTGTGCGTAGTGTTTTTGGCAGGAGACATTTGGAGACCTTCCCGGTGTCCAAATTGGATTCAGGATAGCTCGTTGGAAAGGTATTTGAGTCTACTTTCCAACTCAACCAAAATTTTTCCATTTGGAATTCATTTTCCCTGTCAAAACATCAAATCTCCCAATACTGGTCAAAATGTGCCCAGTGAGGCTGCCTCATGGCAGAGTGCTGTTGCAATCAACTGTTGAAGGTGCTCCTCAACTCCAAATTGAGCTCATGATAGCTAATTGGAAAAATATTTGTGTCTAGATGTCATTTTACTCATCAAGCAAGTCATTTGTCTAACCAAGCTAGGAGAAAACTTGATTTTCCCAAGGTCACTTTAGAGGTGCATTAATTCTCCCGAGGCAATTGTATTTTTGACATTTCTCTAAAACCATGACACCTGTGTAAAAAGTGAAGGAGTTTTTCTTACTTGGCCTATTGTGGACAAAAAAATTTCTCTATTTTTTCAAATTCATCTTTGATTTCTCAAAAACATCATTTGAGTGAAACCTATCCCGATGTGTGGGGCAAGGGATTTGCTGAAATGAAGCGAAATGAAGGGGATAGGGGGTTTATAAATTCTTGAGAAAATTTTGGGAAGTGGGGAGGGATGTTAGAAAGTAGGGGAAAGTGGAATCTCAGAAATTTAGTGAGGGGAAGGGGTCCAAAAAGGCAAAACACAGGCCTAGCCTAGAAAATTGCCAAGTTGTAGCAAGAAACTAGGGTTTATGCGAAAATGAGGAATTTGGGGGATTTTAGTGATGGGAAGTGTTTAATAAGTTACATTATGGATAGGGGAAGGTGTATGAACATCGGGATACAAGTTTTTCCGATGATTTGACCATCCAAGAGAAATTAGCTTCAAAACCCTAGGAGAGGGAAATAAACCTTTCCTAGGCGCAGCTGAAGCATGAACAAAGTGTAAAATGACCCAGTGGAACTTGACATGATGATGAAAACCCTTTGAATGATGGTACACTCAATTGAATGGTGACATGGAACGACATTTGGACAACTTTGACAGGGGTGAAATCGAACCCTAGACCTAATGCCTAGTGACCAAATGTTGCTTGAAGACTCACTGAAATGACAAAATTTGACCTTGACACCTTAAAATCACTTTGTAAGAGCATGTTTAATTACTGGAGGAAGGCTACAAAGACTGACACTAACATTGGCTCCAAGGGGGATGGTAACTCCAGCTCCTTGGAGGTGCCAAGAACTGCAGATCTTTGGGTGAGCAGATAGTGCCTTCGTCCATTGGGCTATGGATTCATTATTTCGACAAACCAAACAAGACTCTGACTCATTTATTGACTAAAACCTGACTCAGACCGACTTAATTATGGAACCAACATGACTGAAAAAATGACTCAATGTAAAAGGAAATGACTCATGAATGACTTAACTAAAACAAGAACTTACAAAACTTGTTTCAATGATAGCAGTCCATCAAGATTCGAGGGTTTCAAATCATGATGACAGCCACCTGCGTACTAATGCAATACATACAATCATGTGTAATGTGTCTTCCAATGTAACCAATAAAGTAGATGCCTTCTTGATTGATTCTCTTGATCAAATCTTCTGGTCAACAACAGATACTGGTAACTGGGCATCGAAAAACATAATTGACCATGATCTCCTTCATCACTGAATACTGTAATAACCACCTTCACTGCTGACTGCAACAAATCTTCCATTGGATCATGAAAAACATAAGGTCTTTCCTCCTGCTGAAGAAACAAGGTGTCGTTTTCTTGTGATGCTGATCTCTTTTCATAAATAAGAGTAGGTTCCTGGTCTTCAAACAATTCTGAACAAGTAGATGAGCGGATTTCCTCTTCAAAGAACATTTCAGAACATGAAACATATGAGGAGGAATATGAAAGGGAATCCTGAAAGGTCTGATCTTCTAAATTCTGAATATATGGTAGGTCATCTTCATACGATATGATATCCAAATTCTCACTACATTCATCACATTCATCAATCATGAGAAAAGCAAATTCAATTGTTTCTAGAAACCTAACAATAACATTTCTATCATCTACCATAAATTCATCCAGAGGAACTTCTTCACTTGCTTGGGCAAAGATCTCATCTTGCTGTTCATGAGCTGACTGGATTACCTCTTCATGAAGACTGTGTTCTGATGACATGAGAACATTTGGATCCAAAACTCTGTCTTCTTCATCCCAGGTGATTTCAGCAGCAGAGTTCTCTTTCATGGGACTTAGTACAAGGTTTTCTTGGTCATCACAATCTGAATTTACATCTGAAATGGCTGTCTTAACATTATCACATTCTGAATTTGAAACTTGATTTATCTGCATGTTGTCTTCGTCTATGGACAAATCTGAAACGACACGTTTTCTTTCATCACTTTCAGCCATATGGAACTCTTCAACCTGCTGATCTATAAAGTTTTTCACCGGACTGTCATCCTTTTCAAAAGAGGAAGAAGTTTCACCAACACTTTCTTGACCATGTGTGCACTGCAAATCCGCTTTAGCTTGAGCTGGAACATAACTGTGCAAGAGTTGATCTATCTCTTCTTTAGACAAAGGAGATAAGACCTTTTGTTTCCTTTTGCTCAAATAGTGAATGTCTTCATTAATTTCAAGTGAAGGTGTATACAAATATTCCTCATACTGTTGATCCATTTAATGTAATTCATGTTGACTTTCAAGATGCAAAATTCCTTCATTTTCCACCGTACAAAGATCTTGATTCTGCTGCAAAGTTTCCTGAGCATCTTGATGGGACTCTTCTAGTTTCTCTTCATGTTGCTGAAATGGATTCTCGTATATGGCTTCCATGATCTCATCATCCATAAAATTATCATCTTCATAGTATTTTTCAAGGCTTTCAATAAAAGTAGAAGCATGTTTGCAACAATCATGAACTAGATTTAATGATGGATAAGAGTCTTTATATCTTTCAATGAACAGGGCATGAAAATCCTTTAGACAGTAAATACAAGCAGCGGGAAAATTTTCATACCAAGATTGGGCTTCACCTTCCAGAGTGGCCAGGAATATCTCCATCAGGCAATCTTCAGGAAAATCAACTTTCAACTTGCGAATATGCATATGAAATCTAACTAGATGTAAAGCAGCATCCTTCCTACCATCATCTTTAAACGTAGGCAAATTCCTTGACCAATCTACTTTCACAATCTTATTTGGAAATCCTGGGATTTGATCTCGGCTCATGGGAGCGTATCTTCTTGCAATCCGCTCCATTTTAAAAAATCTCAAAGCTACTGATCCCTCTGCAATGGAGTCACCATGAAGCACCGGTTGTTGGATTCTTCAGTGAAAGGAGTCGCCAGGTGAATGATTTCAGCCGTCTTCTTATGTCTAATTGTTGTTCACTATCAACCATCAAATCTGATCTTGATAGATATACTGGGGAAAAACAATCTTCAAGCAAACCATTTGTCCCCAGTGGAGTCACCACTATGTTAGCACCCAAATCTTCCTTAGGCTGAAGGAAGGCAAAACTCAGGGTAAGCAAAAACCAACCTCAGTCTGGTAGGTAGCCCTACCAGAACAGGAGAGGGCTCTCTCCGAGTCACGCTCAATGAATAAGTAAACGAAACGGTCTGAGATGACTTACAGTGAAATATTGATCTTAGAATAGTAAGTAAATATGGATACAATAAGCAATTTTTTATGAATGACTGAGTTTCTGGGATGGTATGGGACCAACAGACAGCAATGAGCAGAGAATTTAATACAAAGGCACAGATTACTTCGTGAGGCAAGACAGGTGGAAAGTCTAGCAATTTAGTTTGGAATAACGCGGAATGGAGAGATTGCTTAGGAGGGTGAAAAGGGCATAAGTACATGAATCCTTTTCAACGGAAGCAGAACACTCAACATGAAATTTTCCCACAGGCAGAACAATAAAAATGAATTCTACCTTATCTAACTTCGAAAATTTCACTGGAAATGAATATGAAATGAATTGTGAAACATAACGAAATACACATGAAACATAAGAGACAAATTTGCTACACTCACAACCAAATGAATCTCATGAAACAGAGCCACTGCCTTTCATTAATCCTCTGTCAAAATATACAATGAAGAAACAAAGTTTCTTTCTTACAGTCTCCCAGAAATTAAAAGCCAACCAACCCTTTGCAAATGGTTTGCATACAATAAATAAAACATGCCATGAGGAGATAGAACGACCAAGAGTTGGGGAGTTTCTCAAATCATTACAAAATGGAGATGGAAAGCCAACCATTAGCTACAGGTGCAACATTACAAAGATGACAAATGGCTTCGGTGACCATTTGCCTTCCTTTGCCACTTGGATAGAAGCCAAACTCTTTAAACTTTGCCTTAGTTACCGGAAAAAGTGAAGTTTAGATGAGCGGGCCCACTTGGAGGAAGTCGCGAATCGAAATTTCGCGAAACGGAGGTGAATTTGGCCCTTTTCTCTATATGCGCCGCACCCAATTCTATATGCGCTGCGCCACTTTGGAGGCTATTTTGAGGCACTTTCACGAGTTCAAAATGTGCCCAAGTGTGCTTTTTGGAAATCCTGGTCTGTTTACTTTCCAACCCAAGTGGAATTTCTGAATTTGGTGCTCATTTACCCCTCCAAATCTTCATTCTCCGAAGACTGCTTCCTGTGTGTCAAAATAGGGGCAGAGAGGTCATTTTTTTAGTGTTTTTGACCTCCTGGAGACTCAAATCATGCCCAAATTTCTTTTCCAAGCACCAGTAGTCGTGATTTTTCATGCTGAATCCAAAAATGCAAGCCATTTCCAATTTGGAGCTCCCAATCCTAAGCAGGAAGAAAATCCATGTTTTGTGCACAAACTTTGTCAAATGACCAAAAATGCCCCAAAAATGCCCCAAAAATGCTCCAAATTTCTTGGCCATGCACCAGTAGTCATGAATTTTCATGCTGAATCCAAAAATGCAAACCTTTCTTGATTTGGAGCTCCCCATCATAAGCGTTGTGATAGAACCCGACGCATAGAGCCTGTGCATAGCGCTTTTTGTAGGAGATTGTTGGAGGCCTTCTCGGTGTCCAAATTGGGTGTAGGATAGCTCTTGGGAAAGGTCTTTAGGTCTAATGTCCAACCCAAAATGAATTTTTCAATTTGGAGTTCATTTGCCCTGTCAAAAATCAAATCTCCCAAGACTGGTCAAAATGTGCCCAATGAGGGTGCCTCAAGGAAGAGTGCTGTTGCAGTCAACTTTTGAAGGTGCTTCTCAACTCCAAATTGAGCTCATGATAATGCATTGGAAATATATTTGTGTCTAAATATCATTTTACTCATCAAGCAAGTCATTTGGCTAACCAAACTAGGAGAAAACTTGATTTTCCCAAGGTCACTTTAGAGGTACATCAATTCTCTCGAGGCAGTTGTATTTTTGACATTTCTCTAAAACCATGACACCTGTGTAAAATGTGAAGGATTTTTTTCTTCCTTGGCCTATTTTGGACAAAAACCTCTCTCAGTGTTCCGAAATTCATCTTTGATTTCTTAGAAACATCATTTGAGTGAAACCTATCCCGATGTGTGGGACAAGGGATTTGCCGAAATGAAGCAAAATGAAGGGGATAGGGGGCTTATAAAGTCTTGAGAAAATTTTTGGAAGTGGGGAGGGATGTTAGAAAGTAGGGGAAAGTAGAATCTCATAAATTTAGTGAGGGGAAGGGGTCTAAAAAGGCAAAACACAGGCCTAGCCTAGAAAATTGCCAAGTTGTAGCAAGAAACTAGGGTTTGTGCGAAAATGAATTTGGGGGATTTTAGTGAATGGGAAGTGTTAATAAAGGTCAAATTATGCATAAGGGGAAATGTATGAACATCAGGATACAAGTTTTTCCGACTGATTTGAATCATCCAGAGAAATTAGCTTCAAAACCCTAGAGAAGGAAATGAACTTGCCCTAGGCGCAACTGAAGCATGAACAAGGTGTAAATACCCAGTGGAACTTGACATGATGAATGAAAACCCTTTGAAGGATGGTATATGCAGTTGGATGGTGACATGGAACGTCATTTGGACAACTTTGACAAGGGTAAAATCAAACCCTAGACCTAATGCCTAGTGGCCAAATTTTGCTTGAAGACTCACTGAAATGACAAAATTTGACCTTGACACCTTAAAATCACTTTGTAAGAGCATGTTTGATCACTGGAGGAAGGCTACAAAGACTAACACTAATACCTTGGATAGATTTCCCTGGTCAGGAATCTTGTCCATGGCATTGTGGTGCCTAAAATATTCATAGTTCATATAGTTTGAGATCTTCCTTATGAATACATCTCTAGTTAAGAGGGAGTGTTGAAAGATCTAACTAGGTTTGATCTTCACAAATGCATTTGTCAAAAGAATTTCTATTATTGTTACAATGACTTATTAAAGCATGGGTTTCATGCTTAGGTAATCATTTTATTAGTCAAAGTCCCCATTGTGGACTCCTAGGATTAATAAAGAGTGATTAGAGCCATTGTATATTTTATGAGACCCTTCTTGGGCTTTCGAACAAAGTAAAAATAATTATTTTTTAGTCAAAGATGAATTATGTAACCTTCACACCAAGTCGGCGTTAAGGAATGCAATTTGACCTCATTGGAAGGCTATATACACAAGGCAGTTAAAATTCATGTGGAGCATCTCACTCTCTCACACAGTTCGATATTTGAAGCTGGAAGCTGTGAAAAAGTGCGAAGGTGAAGAAGGATGATAAAAGGAGTGACAGTTTGGTCAAGAAGGAAGGGAAGGAGAAGAACAAAGTTTTGGGATCTCTCTCTCTCTCATGTGGTCTAATTTTGGAGATCAAAGTCTCCTTGTCAAAGTCGAAGCTGTTGTTGATGTCAGAAACTGCTAAGTCGAAGTTTCTAGGGTCGAAGTATTGCTTCTACTAGGTCGAAGGTTGGATCGAAGAAGGAATGACTGACTTGGTGTGGAGGAGGTCTGTGTCTAGGTTGAAAAGTCTCAAGAAAAATATTGAAGGAAGAAATTTTGATTGGGTTTCCCCTAGATAGGGAATTTTCCTTGATAGAGTGTCTACATCCCGTCTCTTCTGATTTTGTGATCTTCATGCACACATAATTTGGTAATTTCTTAATGAAAGATAACATAAAAAATAAGTAAAAGAATCCAACATAATTCAAAATTAATTATCAAGAAAGAGAAATGTAACCCTAATTCTACTAGTAATTATCAAAATACATTTTTACTAGACTTAGGGGTCTTTCATTTACCAAGGGAGTTGGTTCCCTAAATGAGTATGATGGTTTAGTTATTTTTATTTCCTATGTTTTCTAGGAATATTGTGTAAATAAGATTGACATTGAGGAATATAGTTATTAAATATTCTCTCTGAGAGATCTTAGGAATATTTGAGAAAGTTAGAGATATTTGAGGGCCAATCATATATTTTGAGGGAAATGTGGATCTAGAGAATCCTCGAAGATATAATTGATGAATATTTTGTGGATCTAAACAATATTATGGTTTCAGAATCTCATTTTTACAAATATATAGAATAGAGATAGGAGTGTGGAGAATATTGAGCGTGGAGGTCGAGTATGGCCACGAGGCCAAAGAAGGGATAATTCATTGTAAATTTGAACAAGGAGAGACCTTTTATAATATTTGTACAAAGCATATAAATTAATGAAAGAGACACCTTGTTTTGAGTGTGAGAGCATTTGTGTGAATAATATGTTGATGTGTGGATTTAAATGTTGGGTTGTGTTATATTCTTTCCACGTAGTTAACAGGGGGTTTGAAGGGCACCCATAACCCCACTTTATGTGTTGGCTCGGAAAATTTTGGTTTTGGACCCTATGTTAGGCGGACCTACCTATGGTTTTGTGCATGATTTTCGCACATGTTTTTTGGACGTGATGGTTTTTGGTCCATGGTATTGGACGCGATGGTTTTCAGTCCAAGGTATTGGATTCTTCAACATGTATAAATATGTATTTTAACATTGAAAGGAACATAATGAAAAATCAAGCTGGTAGTCCCAGTTTTGGGATCTAGTGGGAAAATCTATGTGTATATGTGTTATGCTCTCGCATTGTTTATTTTTCAGTGTTTTAGAATTCGTATGCAGGTTATTTTTTTACGGGGTTAAAACCTACATTTGGTATCAGAGTTGTTTTTGGCTTCAAGGGAACGCCTTTGTTGCTAAGGGGTTTCGCTCGGGCCTGTGGTAGACCCTGTTCAGTGGGAGATCTGCGAGATCGATTCTGGTGGTGAAGAAGATGGTGAGTGGTGGAAAGATAGAGATTGATAAATTTAATGGTCAGAGTTTTGAGTTGTGGAAACACAAGATGGAGGATCTGTTGGTGGATAAAGACCAGTGGATAGCGATAGATCTAGATACTAAACCAACGGGAGTGTCCGATGAAGAATGGGAGAAGTTGCATCGGAAGGCAAAGAG
>APFE030700098.1:0-29942 GCA_000404065.3 Pinus taeda | reverse complement strand
ATGTCCTTTTAACTTATATTTTAATTAAAAATATAATTTAACTATTTACAGATTACTCTATAGCTAACTTTTATAATAACTATGATAACTAACAATTTTTTATTAATGTATTTTTTACTTATTCAAATTTACTTTTTCTAATATATATTTATAATTATAAAATGATCATTTTCGTATTATAATAAAAATATTAACCTAGTTAATAAAGTTTTTAACCCTTATCTAAGTCAGCTAGCCGTTTCCCGGTTAAATCTAGTCGTTGTCTTTGTACTCGTTACCTGGTCTAGAAAGTTCTGCTATCTATTTAATATGAAAAATGAGATCTGTTCATTCAACTTGTCCTGACGATGAACCACACTAGTTGGTTCGAAACGCGTCGACAAAGGTTTTCTTCATGTGATTTACGTCGAAACTCTACTTAATAAACTACCTAGTTGTTTCCTAGATTATAGAATTGAGAGTACTTAACAAATAGAAGTTTAGGCATTGATGACTAGCAACATTGAAAGGTGGGAAACATTAGTTCCCAACTAATCCTATGTTAAAGAAGACAAGTTAACAATAATGTTCACAAGAAGTGGTGAGGTCTTACAACTCATAGTTGTGGAAGGTTTAAAGCCTTAATATGAATGCAGTGCAAAGCACATGCAACCTCCTAGGTAGATCTTATGTGCAAGATTAGAAAATGCATCTATAAATGATACTACATCACTTGAAAGCTTCAAAAGATGGAAAGGTTTTTCAATTGGTTTTTCCTTCTACACTTTCCTCTATTGCCAATTGATATGAGTATAGGTAGCCTGCGTTGCACATATTTACACAAGAAAGAAGAATGTAAGTACTAAAAGGAGAACATCAAATCTTACATGTGTTGTACACTATTGTTTTATGTGTTTACATTTGTATACAAATGGTGGAGAGTGGTCATACTTAACCAAGTATCCATGGGTTACAAATATCAAATGCAAAGTTAGGTGAGTGATGTTAGAAAATTATATATTACAGAGCAATGGAGCACATAAAATATTGTAGAAATATAAACACAAAAACACATAAAAAAAGAGAGACACAAATATACGTGGTTCACCCAGTTTGGGCTACGTCCACCACGAACAGCCAGTCCTTCCTTTTTATTATCCAGCAAAATGAAGAGACACAACCTACAACAGATCCGCTGTAATATCCCCTGTTTTCTCTCACGGTCTCACCTATCTATTTCTCGCTCTGAGAATACACATCTATATCACAACCTCAATACAATACCCTCATACAAAGAGAGGGGTTGCCTTCTAAGGCAAAAAACCCTAAACTAAACATAAATTCTACCGTTAGATCATCTGCCTAATAAACGACCCAGATTGACTAGAAGTTACTATACTTTTACAAGGCAATTTTACATCCATTTTTAGCTTCGGGGGCGCTACCCTCGAAACTCCCGCCAGGGGACTGCTGGCCCCTGGACACCCCAGCTGAGGGGGATGGGCCCCTCCCGAACCCACGCGGGGGGGACAAGTCCCCCCCGCACCCCCCCCCGCGTTGAGGGGTGTACAACCTTCCTGGGGTATACATTCGGCTGAAACAAAGACCTCTAAATTAGGATGATAATCATGCTCCACACCCAACAAGTGATAATATTTGAACAAGTCACCAATGAAATACTCATGACAAGGTAGATAAACTACAAGACATAAAGTACAAAATAAATAACATACAAATTATTACATATTTGGACTAAATCCAATAGGAACTATGGATAGAATATTGATGAATTTTGCTATGATGAAAATAAATTGTCCCTAATTTCTATTGATGGTACACTCTTTCTAGTGAAATAAATCATCGTTTGTAGGAGCTGAGCTGACAGGAATAACCTGATTAGATATTAGAAGAATGGATGTTGAAATGAAAGTGCATGGAATAATTGTAGGGCATGATGTTCAATTATAGAATGCCCTCCTAATAAGATTTAGCTAATCATTTGTTGTGGAAACACCTATGCAAAAAATATGACCTTCATATTCTTAGTTGGAGGTGAGCCCTGAAGAAGATGCTAACTCGGGCATGATATGAAGTAAGTTAAAGATTGGAGTTGGACTTAGTGCTCAGAAACACATCTCCATATAAAAGTGTGAGCACCTTAAAGCAAGTAGATGAATGCGGACATGGATGAGAATTAGAACATATCAAACATTTTGAACTCGTGGATATTGATATGGTTAATAACTTATCTTCTAGCAAATGCAGAATAATGGAAAGAAGGGATGACATCGTATATCTTATTTTCCAGATTGTAGAAGTTATAAGACCCACAATTTTGTGCCTTTTTGTCAAATTGGTAGAGCTCGGAAAAAATCACATCACAACAATAGAAGGGTGTAACATCACAATCAATTGTATCGATGAATGGTCTAATGGAAAATTTGATAAAACACTACAAACATAAAGTAGCTACTAGTGAAACTATTTCGTGGACTCATATAATATGATATGTTTGGGGATGAGTGGTAGAAATTTGGATTTTGTCAATCAATTGTTGAAAAAACAAGGTCTTTATTGTCATTGTCTCTAATTAATTGTGCAAGTTGTTGCTTGATCTAGAAATTGTTAAGTGAAGAGAGCTTCATTCTTGTTCTCATAGTAGCTTTCTGCCATGAGAACCCACTAAGGGGAGGAGGAGGTTAAATTATTAACATTAATATCTAGAACTGCATCATCAATGCATGTTGTTCAATAAGAAATGAATTAACCTTTTTGGCCCACAAGTCAAGATATTCATTATCAAAATGACAATATCTCCTATGATAGAATTGATGTTTCTTCTTCCTTTGCGAGTCAAACTAGGTGTTTTGTGATTGGGAGAAACAACAAGCAACTTAACATCTTCGAAGATATTTAGGAGGGATGTTCCAAGAAGGATGTGGAAAGATGCCCCATTAGGAAATTGGATGGGGCATCTTTCCACATCCTGCAATCCCAACCCTCCAAATTAGTAATTTGTGATAATAGCATCTAAGAGATAACTCATAATACTTACTAGAGGAGAAAATTGACATAGGTTATCACTAGACTTGGACTTTGAATATTTTAATTTAGTTCAATTATTTAATTTCTAAAACAAGATATGAAAATATCATTGTGATGACATGAAAAAGGGTTTTGGAGCAATATCATTTGGAGGTAACTCGAGAGGTAGGAGCCGACGACCTGGGTAGCGCACCAGAGAACGCAGACTTGGCAGGGTATCAGCCTATCTCATGGTATGTAATCTCTCTCATGCTCTCATAGGATCGAATCTGTTGACCTACATCGACTCTCTCCTCCCATTTGTTGGGCTTCCCTGTCCTATGATACACTTGCTCATGGACCTGCGCCATCTCCCTTAGCCTATCACCCTTATCCCAATGGCACTCTCCCCCCATGCCACATTTGATGCCTTTGCATGGATCCTCTCCTGATTAACGTATGTTCTCCGTCGTGGCAACACTTCCTCCTATCCTTCTGCATGCGCCGCGACACTTGCCATCTTTATTGTCTCCTCCCCTCGGCTTTATAACTTGTCTTTCTCAGAGTTTATCGGGTTTCTTTAGGCCTTGCGGCCCTGTACCGCTGGTGCAGGCTGCTGCCTCACTTACTGCTTGCTCTTCGCTCACATTGACCCAGTACCGACCTCCATTACCTTTTGGTTCTCTGTGGACTACGGTTTCTTGCGTTGTGTGCCTTTCTCATGCTCCTACAAGTCTGCGATTATTCACTCTTGGTTGCTGTTACTTCAGGTATGTCTATTTTTTACTCGGCTCCGTTTCTGATATTATGTTATTATGCTCATCCATAGTTAGTTCTGGAATGATACAATAGATTTCATCTGTTTTATTTTTGATATATAACTATGGTATATCATTTCATTTTATGGATTTCATTATGGTATAGGGGACTCATACTCGCCATGCGTCTCTTTTCGGCCCTCATTACCATATACTCATTCACTGTTTTTGCATACTTCTGCTGGTTTATTATTCGCCATCTATAATATGTTGAAGAAATTTATCTATTATATGGGTGGCCTTTTTCGGCTTTATAAACCTTGTTCTGATATGCGTATTCGCATAGGTCCCTGGTGGTGTGTTTTCACTTGCTACTGTTGCTGTTGTATGCTTTGTCAGGAGTCTGTGGTCTCATAGACTTCCCTTGGCTCCATAGTTTTCAGCTGGCTCTCTGGTTTCTTCTCAGGGCCATTTTCCTTCTTTCCGGTGCCGGAATTCTCTCGGGTCATCCCTTTCTTTGGTCCTCTTTCCCATGCTTTTTAATTCGCATGCTTTGGGATCTACTTGAGATATCTATCTCTGGTCTCATGAATTTTGTGATGTACTTCTTTGGACTTTTTTCTTCCTAAGGTATGTGAGATGACGGCGTGTTTCTACCGTTTATACTCCATCTGTCATTATTCTTCGTCCTTTTTTCTTATCCCCTCCTGATTGACATGAATTATCCCTCCCCCCGAGGTCTCTATCTACTGACGCACTCCCCCGAATGTTCTTTTCTAGGCGTTTCTCCTCCAGGCTTTTTCTCGCCGTCATTTTACGTTGCTTGTCAGTCTCCATCTACTCTCTGACTTGATTATCATCATCATTACTGCCTTGTCTCTTTTTCTGTCTCATGGACTCGTCATCCGAGTCCTCCGCCACGGTGGCCATGGTTCGGGCCGCCATTCTTGCTGAGGAGACCCACACCCGCCCTCGTCACTCTTCGCCTGTGCGCTCCGCGATGGAACATGTCTCCATCCATCCTTCTATTTCCCAATCGGCAAAGTATCCGGGCAAGGACTCTAACAAGCATGAATCCCCCTCTGTTCGTCCTCGTGCTTACGGAAAATCTCATGCTCCTGCAAAATCGTCTGCTCCTCCCCCGGACATTCACATTGATTCCCGTCACCTTTCTGAGCGCATAGAGAATTTGCAAAAATTTGCTCTTATCGGGCGCTGGTATTTTCCATGCATGGAAATTTCGGAGATGCGCCAATGGATTGCTGATCGATGGAAGCCTATCATCGGTTATGTTCCCATTATCTCCCACCTTATGAAGGACTGGTTTTGCTTCCATTTCATAGATGCTGCCGATTCTGACGCCATCCTCCGCGTCCCCTGGGTTCAAAAACGCAGTTTTCTCGCCTTGCATCGATGGTTTATTGGTTTCGATCCTCTCAACAACACCCCGGCTCATAATCTCATATGGGTGAAATTGCCAAATCTTCCGGTGGAGATGTGGTCCAAAGAGGTCCTTGAAGTCATTGGAAATACTATCGGCCGCTTTGTTTATGTCGATCCATGGTGCATCGGCGAACGGGACAAAAGAATTGCATGGATTCTCATTGATCGTTCCTATCGGGGTGGCTACCCTGAGCATGTGAATATCACATGGTGTGGCAGACGTATTACTCAGCGTCTGGATTTTTGGGGAGTCCCCTTCCGATGCGCCGCCTGTCATAGGACAGGTCATCTTATCATCAACTGCCCCCGTAAGGATTCACGCCGTCGTCGTTTTCATCTCTCCTCATTCCTGTCTCGACGCCCTCCCCCTGCATCAGATCCTCCCATCGGTCCTCTCCACCCCCCCCTCAGCCAATCTCCTAGTCCGTCCCCGAATCCACCCTCTCCTCCCCGCTCCCCCCCATTGCCCTCCGCCACTATTCCCGAGCCATCTAACGACCCTCCCATCCGCTCTCCATCCCCAATCCCGATTGGTAACCTATATAATGAATCCCTTCCTATTAATATCTCATCATCCCCCCCCCCTCTATAAATCCCCCATTTAGGAAAGGGAAGGAACCCATTTCCGCCACCCCCGTCAACTCCCCATCATCTTCTCCCGTAAATCTTTTTGACAGTGACATTGATATGCTCATGCATATGCAATCATATGAGTTCGAACCTCTGACTATTCATAAGCCTTTTCATCCGACCTCCCCTACCATCAGCCCGGCGTCGGGCAGGAATATTACTGTTAGAAAGACATCACGGGGTGGTTCTCGACATTTTTGGGGCCGTCACAAGCTTGACGATCCAGGTATCAGGTCTCTTTCTCTGATTGATGTCCCGGTCGTCGAATTGGTCTCTCCTCCGTCTCAGCCTCTTAGAGCAGACAAGGTTGGATCATCTGTTAAATGATGGACATTATATCTATGAATATTAGGGGCCTGGGGGCTGGGCCCAAATATCTTGCCCTAAAACATATGTTCTATTCTGCTCATCCAAAGATCATCCTCATTCAGGAATCCATGCATGACCGCCTCTCCTCCATCAAATATTTCAGGAAAATGTTTCCATCTTGGCACATCTCGGCAATTGACACCATAGGTCATTTTGGCGGTCTGGTTGCGTTATGGAATCCCCTCTGGATTCGTGCTATGGCATATAAATGTTTTGCTGGCATCCTTCTAAATGTCTCTTTTCGGGGCCATCGATCGTCTGTCAACATCCTCAATATATATGCTCCTTACAAACATCGTCTTCCTTTCTGGACCAGATTCTTCTCTTCGGACTTATGTGCTCTCCAACATCTGATGCTTGTAGGTGATATGAATTTCACTCTGAATCCTGATGATGTCTGGGGTGCTAGCAGGAATATGGATCCTCTATCTGATTTCTTAAAGTCATGCTTTCTGCAATGGAATCTCATTGACATTCCTCCATCCGCTCCAGCCCACACATGGGACAATGGTCGCTCTGGTAATTCCTTTATTGCCAAGAGACTCGATCGAGTCGTTCTTCAGCCGGAGATCATTTCTTTTATGGGCTTCCCATCTGTTTCTATTGGTTCCGACTCTATCTCTGATCACCGACCATTATTCATTCAATGGAGGCAGCAAGTTTTTCGACAGCACTTCCCTTTCAAATTTGACCACTCCTTTATAGAGGTCCCGGATTTCGATCATATGGTATCATCTACCTGGCGAGAATCGCTCTCATCTGATCCTTCCTCTACCTTTCACTCTTGAATGGTATATATGCGCTCCAAAGTTAAATCATGGCAAATTGCCACTAAGAAGAAAAACCGTGCTGAGCTTATGTCCATTCAGATGCAACTTGATCAATTGCACTCGGGCCGAGATCCCAATATCATGACCTTTCACATGAGATCACAGTTTTTTGATCTATCCTGTAGGAAGCTACATCTATTAAAACTGGAGGAATCTTCTTGGCGGCTCAAGAGCCGGGCTCTTTGGCTTCATCTCGGTGATAGGAATACAAAATATTTTCATAGATTTGCATCCGCTAGAAGACAAGCAAATGCAATATGGCGGATTAAAGACGGCAATGGGGACTACATATACTCTCAACAGGATATTTCAAATGCGGCAGTTGCCCATTTCAAATCTCAATACAGTAGGGGCACAGGATGTGCCATACGCGACATCCTTTGGGGTATCGAGCTATACCCCTCCATGTTTGATGAATCATCCAACGATTCCATTTATCAGCCGGTAACTGAAGATGAACTTTTAAAAGTTCTAAAAGCTTTCAAAAAGGATAAATGTCCGGGGCCCGACGGATGGAATATAGAATTTTTTCTTCACTTTTTTGACACTCTCAAAGTTGAATTATTGAAAATGATTGAAGAGTCCCGAATCACAGGTCGCATCCATCCCCATACTTCATCTACACTGATTGCTCTCATTCCCAAAAAATGTGACGCTGACACTTTCTCCGATTTTAGACCTATTTCACTGTGCAATATTTCATTCAAGATTGTTTCCAAGATCATTGCTGAGCGCATTAAGGTCACTCTGGCTATTCATCTATCTAAAGACCAGCACGCTTTTCTCAAGGGTCGGAATATCATGGACGCTGTGGCTTCCACACAGGAATGTAGCTCGTCTATTGTATCAAAGAACATTGATGGGGCTATTCTTAAAATAGACCTACAAAAAGCCTATGATTGCATTGACTGGGGGTTCATTCGTTGCCTATTGGCCCGCATTGGACTCAGGCCCTGTATGATCTCATGGATCATGGCATGTATTGAAGGCGTCAACTACGCAATCAATATAAATGGGATTCCAACGCCTTTTTTCTCTGCTGAAAGGGGACTCCGACAGGGCTGCCCACTTGCCCCCATTATTTTTATTCTTGCCATGAATTCCCTCAGCCTACATATCAACAATGCTGTTGATCATCACAGATGCTCTCCCATTCGGATCGGCCGTCACATTACTTTATCTCACAATCTGTTTGTTGATGACGTTCTTTTATGCGCCATGCTTCAGGATCAATCGTGGAAATGCCTATATGAGATCATTACAAATTTTCAGAAGGCCACGGGCCTCATCATAAACAAGCATAAATCTATACTTTATTACAACGGACTTCAATTGGATTTGATATCCTCCATTGCAGATATGTTTGGCATTCAGGCTCTATCTATTCAGAATGGAATCTCCTATCTTGGCTTCCGGCTCAAGCCTCACTACTCATCATCCGACTGGGAATGGATGGTCCAGCGATTCTACAACAAAATCTCATCATGGGAACATCGCACTCTTTCTTTGGCTGGCAGATCCACTCTTACGGGGGCGGTATTGACTCACCTCATGGTTTACTGGGCACATTTATTCTATATTCCTTCTTCTATCATCCGGCGCATCAATAAACTCACTGCTAGTTTCATTTGGGGTGGCAAAACCACCCAACACAAGATACATTTAACAAAATTAAAAGACATATCCATCCCCAAAAAACAGGGCGGATGGGGACTAAAGGATATTAGACAATTTGGATGCGCATTGTTATGCCGTTCATGGAGAGGCATATATGGCGTGTCTCCATGGAGCAGCATCATTCGACAAAAATATATGAAAGGTAAATGCATTGTTTTCTGGCACAGAAAGGGTTCCATTGGCATTGCTGCTGGATCCCCCATTTGGCGCAGCATGAAGAAAATTGAGCCACTCTTCCTCTCCCGCCTACGATGGCGATTGCATTCTGGATCAGATATCTTCATTGGGCTGGATACTATCACATGTGGGCACTCTGATATGAATATTCCGCAAGATCTCATCTTTCAACTACACCACCGAGGCATTTTCACATGGAATAAATTAATCAAAGGATGGCAAGGGTCCTCTCCGATATGGATGAACAGTAATGATCTCTCTCTCACAAATTCTATGGAGCATATATGGACTTCTATAACAGATGCATTATCAGCTGGCGGCATCCACAGGTGCGGCACCTCAGATCAGCTTCAATGGACAGTGTGTGGTTTTAGACGTCCTGTTACAGTCCGCGACATCTATTCCTTTCTAACTATGGACAGATTTCCATACTCCCCTCCGACCTTCCCTCATATTTTTTGGAAGGCATCATGTCCTCCAAAATTTATTCATTTTGCATGGCTCGTCTTTTATAACAAGAATCTTACATGGGAAAACCTTCGGAAGCGCACTTGGTATGGCCCTAGTAGATGCTCTCTATGTGGACATGAAGAAGAAACAAACATCCACTTATTCATCAAATGCACTTCCTCCCTACAAATCTGGTATGTACTGGCACACTTTTATGGTTTTTCTCTAACAGATTTTGATTCCATCACTGCAGCGATCTTATGGTGGGGGAGTCAAAGTGGGAATAGGCGCTTCATTATATTGCTTTTCTTATGGGAAATCTGGAGATGGAGGAATGATATCATTTTCAGGGGCCTTCTCATGCCTCGTGACTTCTACATTGATCACATCATGTCACTGTGGCACTCTTTATATGGATCCAAATGAGGACTACATCCCAATCTTTTTGTCTACTCATATGTACCAACTCATCCTACCCCGATTTGCAGCTCATTACTTTACATGTCATATGTTTTCTGTTTACACATATGTCTATATGACCATTTGATACATATACACTCATATGTACAATGAGGAACATGATCTATATTTTCTCAATATAATATTATGCTTTTTTTCTTCTGAAAAAAAAAAAAAGAAAAAGAGTTTTGACCCATGAAAAAGGATTTTGACCCTCTTCCTATATATAATGCTTCTATATAAAAAAAATGGAGCAATTCTAATTCTATTTCTATTTTTGGTTTAATGACATGGATTTTGCTTTTGTTATCCAAGTGTATGGGATTTCTCTTTTTGCTTGAATAAAATGGATTGTACTTTTGTTTTCTAGCTTTTGTTGTCGGGCTGTAGTTGTAAAAATTGGAGCATCTTTCTACATTTTGCAATCCGAATTGTACTTTTGTTTTCTAGCTTTTGTTGTCGGGCTGTAGTTGTAAAAATTGGAGCATCTTTCTACATTTTGCAATCCGAATAACATGGATTGTACTTTTGTGGTCTAGCTTTTGTTGTCGGGCTGTAGTTGTAAAAATTGGAGCATCTTTCTACATTTTGCAATCCGAGCCCTCCGTTGCAAACAGAATTGGCATCAACATCTAAGCCCTCCGTTCTTAATAGAATTAGCAGTCCGTGATAGGAAAGGGTGAGAAATAATTGGCGCCGCTTATCAAACAAGTTATCTCAACGGTCAAGGATCTTGATTGCGCTAATTCGATTCAATTTTTGAATTCATATTGACATCGAAATTGGAAATTGCATTGGCATTGCTATTGTTGTGCCTCTCCTCCTCCTCCCAGAGTTTCGTGCATTGTGTGTTCTAGTCTCGTGCGTCTGTATGTTTGGAGCTCCATGTTGTGTTTGTATGAATGTGGTCTGGTCTATGTTGTTATGTCTGTTTCTGTCATCTGTTTGGTGTGCCTGACTGTATGTCTCTGTATGACTGGTGTGCCTTGAATTCTATGAGAGGTGGAGGTAGAGGCGTGCTTGTGTTCCCTGTGAAGTGGAGGCAGCGGTAGGTAGCGCATCAATCATTGAATCAAGACAACTCTTCTGAGGGATCACAGTTTAATGAGTCATCCGACTCGATCATAGTGAGATTTATTTTCGAATTTTTTGTATGGGTTGCTCTAATTATGGGTTGTGGGTTGCAAATAAATAATCTAGGAGCAATTTTCTGGAGCGATTTTGTGGGTTGAAAATAAATAATCTAGGATCAAATTTTAAGATTTCCGGTAAATTTATTTTCAAAATTTCTGCATGGATTGCTCTGATCATGGGTTGGGGGTTGCAAATAAATAATCTAGGAGAGTTTTTCTGGAGCAAATAAGACTCCTGTAAATTTATTTTCAAACTTCTTGTATGGATCACTCTAGTTATGGGTTGCAAATAAGATTATGGGTTGTGGGTTGCAAATAAATAATCTAGGAGCGATTGTCTGGAGCGATTTTGTGGGTTTCAAATAAATAATCTAGGAGTGGTTTTCTGGAGCAAATAAGACTGGTGGGAAATTTATTTTCAAATTTTTTGTATGGATCGCTCCGATTATGGGTTGTGGGTTGTAAATAAGAGAGGAAACGATTTGATTTTAGAAATTCATTCGCATAGCTCGATTCCTAGAAATTGATGTTCAGTGTTGTTTGTTTTTTAAAATTAGATCTTCTGCATCCTTGGTGAGGCGACATTATTGATCCCTAATTGCACAGAAATCATTAGAAACGGGCCTTCCAATATCACTGTTGGATCTGGGCGGTGACCATCGTCGAATAGTGGCCACTGTGTGCAATGTTTTGGAGGAAAAGCCCCTTGCTGCAGTTTCTTGTTTTTTTGAATTAAATCTTCTGCATCCATGGTGAGGTGATTTCTTGGGTTTTCAAATTAAATCCTCTGAATCCATGCTGAAGCGGTTTCTTGGTTTTCGAAATTAGATCCTCTGCATCCATGTTGATGTGGTAGCATAGATCCCTCGTTGCACAGAAAGCGAGAGAAATCGGGCCTGCCAACATCACTTCTTGAATATGGCGGGCATCGAATATCATGTCTTTCAATGTGGATTCATCCCTCGGAGGTAAGCATTTTCTTGACTGACTGCTAATTTCGGTGGGTGTTATAAAGTCATTGTCGATTACAATATGGAGAGTAGGGGATTTTATCAGAAATGCATGCATGTGTGATGAAGAGAATGTTCAGTTTGCACTGTACTTCCATTGAATTTCTTTATTTGATTGTAGGGTAATTCTTTTTTAATTGAAGTGATCCCTGTGATGATGTCATGATTCTGTTAATAAATTTATGTATTGCTGTGAAAAACGAATGATTCTCCTGCTCCAAGCTTCCAAAACTGTCAAACTCCATGTTGCAATGGGAATGGTGTTTTATATCTTCTAATATGATGAATATTCTCGATGAGTTGTAGGTTATATGGTAGTATGTCCAATGGGTTCTATTTCAGAACGAACATCCTTGAAACTCATTTCCTTGCTCTGAGGCTAAAAATACTAAGGATATATCATTATAAACATGGTCTGAGGTTTCTTAGAATCGGCATACACATGATCTGAGGTTCTCTCCTGACATATTTAGGCAGTGGAAGAGACCAAATTTACTTGTGCCTCATGTTAGATGTGAGGAGCACCAAATAGACATGGATAATCCTAAGATGACCCAGAATCACTTTTTGACATCTCAAAACCCTGATCATTCCTCCCATAATCCAAAAGCCTCGTATGGTAATAAAACGAAATTTGTTTTGAGCCCATATTTGGGGAACTATAGCTTAAACGCTAAGTTATTCATTATATTTGGAGAACTTGGGTTAGAGTGGTTTTTGGCACCATTGCCAGCAGTGTTTTCTCTTTGTCCAGATTTACAGTTATTGATTTCTTGGGTTTGGGTGCTTAAATTTGCTAACAGTTATTTGTGTGTGGAGATTAGAGATTCTGTTTTGTGGAGATTAGAAATTCGGGTATGGACCTTGGAACTCCAACTCCACTCCAAAGTTTATAGGTAAATTTGCCTTGGTAGGGTTAAACTTGCCAGCTGCATCTGCAAAAAATTTATTCATCTCAGTCAGTTTAGATGCCTTAGAATAGTCACTGTCAGTCACCGCCGCATACATGTTGCGGATAGAAAGTCCCAAGTTATTATTTTATTTTGGAATATACAGTGGGAGTTGTTTTTAGTGGGATTTTTTGAATTTTTCGATGTCGGTGGGAAAAAAATTGAAGTGAAATCTTGATTTGTGTTATTTAAACTGGTTTTTTGACTGTATATATGGATTCAACACCCTCAAAAACCCTAGGACACTTAGATTGTACAAAGGGTTACCCATCAAATTTGTGATTTCAATAAATTCCTGCAGATTTGAAGGATTTTAGAGAAATTAGATTGGAAAAGCTCACCTGAAAAACTCCAAAAAATCACACTAAAGACAACTAATATACAATTACAGTAAATGAAAATATGTTTTTTTAATCTTTTAAGTATGATGTAATTATGTTTTTTATTTTAATCTTTTAAGTTTAAGTATGATGTAATTATGTTTTTATTTTAATCTTTTAAGTATGATTTAATGACTCAAAGAGTGCACAGAATACTCAGCCCCCTAGCGTTTCATTAATTTTTGTTTCAATAATTGTTTGTTTCAATAATTGTTGTGCCCGGTCTCCCAATGCAGTGTGCGTTCTCCCAGGGCATTCCTGCTACATACAAAGAAAAAGGGCAACTACTGTAACCGTAGACACATCAGTCAGAGGTATGCATTTCCTCGACGGATTATGCTAAGCTTCTCGGTGTTATAAAGTCGTGGATTGCATTGTGGAGAATAAGGGATCTTATCATAAATACATATTAAATGAAAAAGAAGAAACGCTGCGAAGCAGCAAGTCCCTGTCGGCAGTTAAAATATTGCTAAAATAGTAGCTATAAAGCTTACAATCTGGCAAATATTATGCCTATCAAGCTTAACACAATGAAAAAGCTGACTATAAGTGATGGTACGAAACTGATAACTTTTCTAAATGCCTTAGCAGTGACCGATAAACTTGAAGAACAACAACATTGCTCGCTAAAATAGTAACTAGGCTTAGAATCTCACAAATACCATGTCAACTAATAAAACAGAACTTTAACAAGAAAACACTACTAAAATAGTAGCTATAAGGCTTACCATCTGGCAAATACTATGCCATCAAGCTTAACACAATGAAAACGCTGACTCTAATCGATGGTACGAAACTGATAACTTCTCCAACCGCCTCAGAAGTGACCGATTGAGTCGCAGACGCGTGAATAGCCGGTGGTGAAAGTCCGCGAGAATGCAATCAATAATAATAGTATTAGGTAGTGGTACTGTATTGGAAAAGCTATAAAATTCATTCCTTAAACAACAAGTCCTGGCCGGCAGTCCAGCAACATCTTTGGACAAGCGACGCACATATAAATAAAGCTAATAAGAAAAAAGTTGCGAATATTATTATATTAGATATAACGATAGTAATACTAAGGCTATTGATGAACTAATAAAACGGGGACATTAATGTGCTGGCTGCTAGAAGTTCAGTTCTGTTGTTTGTGTTCCCTGTCAGCTTGAACTTTATTTATCTTGATTTAAGAAGAAAGGGCCAGCCACTTGCGCCTCTGCATCCTGGATTACTCTTAGAGGCTAGGTCAAAATATCCCTTTATGTGAGAGGGGTCATAGTCCGGGTGCAGTAGGAGGCCTGGAAACCATTGCTACTGACCGCTAGCTTTTAATACGTAAAAAATCCTTTAAGGGCTGGTTGCTTTGCCTTGGAAACTGCTCAGACTTCGTTGCTGAAATGGTTCATATTTTTGAGTGCTTTGAGTGGGAAGCAGGGCTGGAGCTCGTTGTTAATGGAGTTTATGTTGGATTCTGTGCACAGGTGATACATAATTAGAAATTAAGCAGATAAATAAAATCTAATTATTCTATAGACTAATCGAATTTTCCAATTTCTGTACGGATTCTAGCTAGGAAGACAATGTTTACAATTTTATTAATTTATAAATATTCTAAATCTTATTTGAAAAACAATTTAAAAACAAGGAATAGTCAAGTTAGAGATAATCTATGGAATAAAAATTCAAAATTATTCATTATTTCTAAGCAGATTGACTCATAATCCCTTCCATACCTAGTTATATCCAACACGTCTTTGCAAATCACATGCTATTTTTTTAGTTAGGAATATTTTGTTGAAATTTGCGCAGTATAAAATTCCACGGTTGATAGTTAGAAACTTACTAAATAGAAACTCAGGAATATTGGCTGAAATTACAAGAATTGGGGTTTGTTTTGAGAGTAGAGCTCTGAGGAAATAGAACTGTAATTATAATTGTAATTGAAACCCATGGAGGTTTGTATTGCTTTGCTTCACAATCGCTGAATGAATTAAGAAGAAACTAAAATGAATTAAGAAGAAACTAAGGCATCTGTGAAAGCCGAGGAAACCAGAAGGAGAACGGAATAATAAAGCTGAGATGTACGGACTGGGTTTTGCTTTGAGAGCAGCTCAGACGAAATGTAGCTGTAATGGAGGTTTCTTTAATTCAGCTATTTCTTTGAGAGCAGTTCAGACGAAATGTAGTTGTAATGGAGGTTTCTTTAATTCAGCTATTTCTTTGAGAGCAGTTCAGAGGAAACATAGTTGTAATGGAGGTTTCTTTAATTCAGCTATTTTAATTAAAGAAACAGAAAATGAGGAGGCAGAACTACGTTTTTTTTAGAGTAGCCAACAAATAAGGAAATATAATCTTTATCTTATCTGCTAAGAAAAAATAAAAAATAGAGGGAGACCCTGCATATTGAATTGGAAGGTTGATTTTAGCTGGATTGAATTGGATCCAAATTAGTATCATTCAAGATGGACTCCAAAAAATTAGGAAAGAAACCTACATGCAGTTGGGCTGAACCAGGTTTACTGGGCGTCGTGTTATTTCCAGGCGAATCAGTTGAATCAATTATTCTCGATCTCTACCTGCAGTTGGGCTGAACCAGGTTTCCTGGGCCGTCGTGGTATTTCCCGGCGAATCACGTATGCTTCATGTGTATTCCAGGCGGTTGAGTGAGAATCAGGGATTCTTGATCTGTTCACGGAACAATCAAAATTAAAAAACCACGAAGACCCACAAAAAAAAAAGAACACTACAGAGTAGGGTTAAAAGATCAAGAACTATATAGAAAGAACAAGGTCGTGATTATGAGATCACTTGAGACCATCAACAAAATTTACACCAACCATCAGCAAATTAAGATTTTAATACCGGCAAATGATAGCTGTAATTTATGGTTCCAATGGCAAATTAATTATTAGAACCCTTACCATACCAATAATTACTATTACTATTGGTGGTTTCTATCTATTACAATGCGAATAATTAAAACCCTTCCAATTTTCCAAAATCTGAATCTGAAACAATTAATAAATAAAAATTATTAAACCATGAAGCAACTCCCAGTAAGCATACCTGATTGTCAATTCCATGCCAGGCGAAAACGTATACTGGAGTGGCATGCCAGGCGAAAAACTTAGAACTCTAAAATCTAAAAATGGTCACATCTATCTTCTGCTCCACCTTCTGCACCAAAAATAAAATCAAAACACAGCAAAAATGTGCTTCAGGTTCCACAGCAAAAATAAAATCAGGCAGACAAGCAATGAAGCGCATAGGGCAAAAAAAACAATGAAAAACATCAAAGAAATGAATGGAAAGCATCCCACCGTAACATAAACACCCCAAAAAAACCCAGCATGCTAAGCAAACAAACATCGATAAAGAAACAATTCAAGGCAATGCGGTGCAGAGTAGGGAACAAAAAGAGGAGAGTGGGTACTCGGTGTGTGAGAAAGTGTTTATATCATCTGCTTTTGAAACGGTCAGAAATAGCTTTTACCTTCGCCTACAGCAAAGAAAATATCCCTTTGATTTTGTCCCGACTCAAAGTCCCTCTCGTTTGTTTCTCGACTTTTGTCTCATTGCCTGGTCTGCCTTTTATTAAAAAGAAAGGCAAAAATCAAAATCATAATGCAAATAGGTGGTTGTGGTCCAGCCCGGAAGGACATTTCGTTGGCTCAGCAGCGTATAATTGATACGAATAGTAGGATCAGTGGGTTAAAAGCTAGGAATATCAGGCCAAAGAGCAACCTCAGAACTATCTGGCTATGAATACCTTCATGTCTAGTCTTTGCTATTGCTGGATTCCACTTCATCATCTCACTTCCCTGCGTCACATTTTGACATACGTGGGTCCCTACCTGCCCATTTGAACATACGTGGGTCCCTACTACCCATTTGAACATACGTGGCTTCCCTTGTTGATGGTGTTATAGGATCTATAGCATTAAATCAATTATAAATTGATGATTACGAAATTCTTTATATGCGGTTTTTGCATGAATGGCAAGTGTCTTTTGAATTGCAGGTGTCAAGCAGCTTAAAATTCAGTTGTTAGTGCTCTCCTCCTTCAGTTAATTCGCAGCTAAGTAGCACAAAATCCCATTGTTAATGCTCTCCTATTTCTGTTAGTTAGTTAGAAGCTAGTCTTTGTTTAGAAAAAAAGCAATAAGGAGAAGACCTAGCGCCGAGCGGAGAAAGCAACCATGATAACTCTGCAACTTAGCAAGCGAGCAAGCTAGTACGCCTTAGCTGCAATCATTAATCTGCTATGCTCTGTGTATTTTGGATAGTGTAAGACCCAGACCCTTAACGGAATCGATCTTCACATGGGCACAGTATTTTGGATGGTGTAAGACCCAGACCCTTAACGGAATCGATCTTCACATGGGCACAGTAGAAATCAAGTTTTTCCCTGATCCCTTAGGCCTGCGAGTCATGTGGACCCTGCAATCTCCACTTTCCAAGCATAAATAGCATAACATGGCCTTCAACATCATAAGGTTTTGCACGGCTACCTGTGTTGGGAATGAGAAAGCTTATACAGGGTATAAAATGAAAAAAAAAATCTTATTCACCTAGCGCCTAGCTTATGGTGGCCTTGATTAAAAGTTTTCAGTTATCATATAGTTTATATACGTGTGTTGCATGTAAAGGAATACAATTTTTCTGAATTAAATTTGCAGCTTCTTGACAGAAAAACTAATAATTAAAAATTAAATATAATAATTGACATAAAGTTAAATATAGAAAAATAAAACTTAGGTGTAGGCATAGGAGCTGGCATGCAGCCCACGTATCCCCTCTCCACGCTAAATATATGGCCTTTTGAATCTTTGTGCTGAGATTTAATGAATATTTACATATCTAATGGTTTTATGGTCTTTTGATTCCTTCGTGCCAGAGATTTAATGAATATTTAGCGATCTAATGGTTTTGTGATGGTGTAGATGGAGGACAGATGAAAGTTTAACTCTGTAAACATTTGAATTGATCGTCTTTGAAGCAACATCTAATAAGCTGAAACATTTTCTTGTAATAGGAAATGAAGGTATCCATTGTTTTTTTGTTTTGGAAAAAGGAAATGAAGGTATCAACACAGTGTCGACCACTCTGGAAGCAACAAACCAAAGCTCGTCATTTCAATACCAACGGCGCAGGGGCTTCGAACCTGCTGGACATGGCATAAGCAACAGGTCGCAGATCCTCTTTCTCTTTTACGCCTCAAGGAAGTCTAGGAAAGTCAACAACTTATTTGCAGGTAAATTTCAAAGGTTTTCAAGATTTGTTCTTTGGGTTCAAGCATGTAAGAACAATTGAGTTTTGGATTATAGGATTTTCTTCAGGTTTTTGCGAACCCTCGATGTTGTTTTATAACTCAATTTCAGAGGCACAAAATTTTGCTAAATTTGGGATTTTCCTTGGTCTCAGCTTCGATTTCATCTGTAATTTTTTGTTTTCTCTGGATTTTGGGACTGTTATGATAATTTCTAAATTAAAGTTTTGAAATTCAAGATTGGAGTAGCACGCAGTCTGGATTGCTATAAAAAGACCCAAATTGTAGTATCTATATGTGCAGGCAAACGTAACACTGTTTGATTTTGCCTTCGTAAGAGTGCTTTAATTTGCAAATCGAGATTTTTTAGAAAGAAAAAAACAACTCAAGATTATTTTGGTGTGAGGCCAACACTATTGCAGTGTTCTGAGAAAATTCGGTGGCGTTTGTGCATACTTTGACTATTTAATTACTTAGTCTCATGTGACTTAGCAGCCTATGCGGCAAAAAAATCATTAGACGAGCCATAAAATATAAAAAAGGTACTTTTGAATAACGCTAGAAGGCCAGCGATGTCTATTATGATTTCTTATAGTATGCCTTGTGCCTATCAGATCTGATTCTGTGGACTTGTTTTTCCATTCATTTGTCGTTTGGAGATCGAATCTTGTATGCGCATAGAACAATACAACCATGGATTATGCAACCGGATTTTGTTTCTTCTGTCATCTCTCTGCAAGTTATGCACTGTATGTTGTTTAATAACAACGTATTCTGAACTGCAATTTAGTAGAATATTGGCTCTGAAGTGTGATTGCTTGTTACCTACAGATTAAGAAGGGGTACTTATAGATTAAGAAAAGGGAAGAGTGAGGCAGTTTACTTTATTTCTTGCCATGATGGAAGAAGATGCTCGGTTCGCACAGATGACTTTGACAGGCATAGGCTGCTCGATTCCTGCAGACGACCTTGACAAGCTTTGACAGAGATCTAGTTCGGCGATTGCATCTCCTAGATATGGAAGAAGTTGCTCGGTTCCGGCAGGAGGATCCAATTTGGCCTTGCATAGTCTACAAAAATCGTAAGTAGCATTAACGAAATAGAGATATTGCCGCAAAAAGACTCGCTTTTTTCTGTTCCTGGGGCGTGAAGCGCGTTGTTCCGGGCTGTTGCGATTGCCTTGCTGAAGCAAGGGCACAACAAGTTATAGCAATATTATATATTCTAAGGTGAGATCCGAGATTGTTATGGTATGAAGACAGAGACCTGGCATTCTCAGCAATAAGGTATTAAACTCAGCTTTGGAGATCCCAGCGCCACATAAGTGTTACAAAGGCCCAAATGGCAGTGTCAGAAAGATCCAGATGTCAAAAAGGGAAAGCTACGAAAGGGATCATATTAAACTTCCCATGTATGCCGGTGAAAGAGAACTAGCATTTAATGTGCTCCGCAAATGCTAGCATTAATTTAGCTAGTATTTACTAGTTTGAAAATACGAAACAAATTACTATCTATAACATATGGTTTTGCTCTTCGGCCTCGGGAAGAGGCCAAATAAGAAGGAAAATAAATTTGTATCGAAAAACTTTGGATCGCGAATCGGTCTTTGTGTAGAAACTTTGGCTATATCGTGATCAGTGGGATTAACAAACAGGTGAACTAATGCTAAGATGGGCATAATTGATTACTATAGTCCCTAGCCATTGCCAGATGGCAGGGACTAAAAATGTTTAGATTCATTGAATTTGTTTATTTTTCTTATACGACCGTTCATTTATAGCTTAATAACTTTATTTATGTATTGTTGTATTCTTTTTAATCAGTGAGGTCATTTTTTTTTAATTATTTATTATTTTAGTATCTTTCATTTATCAAATTAGGTTAGTAGTTTATCTTAAAATATTAAATTAAATTTATTTATTTTTTTACTCTTTTATATAGATAAGGTATAGATGACTATTGATTTTTTATATTTATATATATATATATATATATATATATTTATAATTTTTTTTTTTGCGGATGATAAGAAAGATATGAAGAATATACAAATATACTAGGATAGATGAAATATCTACATATCATAATAGAATATATGAATGTACTTACTCTAGAAACTTAATAATAATAAAAAATATTATTTTGTTTGAAGGGGCTAAAAGCCCTTTCTCATTACTCTTGAGGACAGACCATGACTCTCCTCAATGGTTTGTGTCCCTCTCTCCCCCTTACCCTTTTCATTTTCCTCTATTTATTTATTTTAGAACTAGATATTTTTAGTTTAAAAGTATGAAATAATACATCAATATAAATTATAACATGTTAATTGAAATTTTAAAATCTTAAATGAACTTGAAGTTATGTAAATGCATTTGATTTAATCAATATAATATTTTTCCAACTGGGACTTTTGTGATAATTGCACAAATTTTGATGCTTGGTTAGTGGTTCAATTTGTGTATGATCAAGTTGTATGCCTTTATTGTATCCATTGATTGACTTGTGGTAATTGCAAAATTTTTGTATTCCTATTGAGTGGTTGAATTTTTGTATGATCAAATTGTATGCTTTTATAGTATACATTGATTGATGTGTTTTTCTATTACTTTGTGAAGATGAATTTAAGAAAAAAATTGTGTAATGGTTGTTGTTTGAGTTTCATTTATATGATTGTGTTTACAATGAATGTGTAATATATTAATATGTATTTTTTTTTCTAAGTAAAACTAATCTATTAATATGTACAGAAAGATACAAAGAGGACAACGCCTTGACCAAGGTATCGTAGAGAATCAACAAAATCTGGACTACCCCAACATTGGGGAAACCAGTCCAGTGAGAGCCGAAACCTCAAAAATGGTATCACTTCTCAAGTCCAGACCCCACAAAAAAAACAGTAAGATGGTTCCTTGACAGATAGGAAGCCAGAACCAAAGCAACACTAGCAAAAAACAAAAAACCAGATAATGAACACCTGGGCAGCCACAGCTGGCCTTGAACTATCATCAAGCAGCCCCTGCCTATTCTCCATCCCTTGGTTTCCGCCCCCTGGATTCTGCCAATGCGATATTGCGATGCGATCTGATCGCAATCGCGTATAGCTATAAGTAAAGGCCTTGCCCTTTGGTCTCCCCATTCTGCAATCTGTCGTCGAGTCCGCGTCATCGCATCACACATGTGAAAGTGTGAAGGCTCCGCCCCTTGGTTTTTGCCGATGCGATATTCCGATCTGATCGCAATCGCATATCGCTATAAGTTAAGGCCTTGCCCTTTGGTCTCCCCATTCTGCGATCCGCCAATATTGCGATGCGATCTGATTACAATCGCATATTGTTGGTTATCGATCTGCGATCCGCCATTACTATTTCATTGAAGAGAGTCGAAGTTTGAGGCATGCTGGAGTGTGCTGAGGCATGAACCAGAGTGGAGGACAGGATATGATATCTGGAACCACTTAAAACAATGCCATTGAACCCTACGCTTCTCAAATGTAGAGATCCATTGATCAGAAGCCAATTATTCGGCTTGTCCTGGGTAGGCAGGTGTCACCCCATCTCGCCCCCCCCCTGTCCCGTCATATTTAATGCCCGTCTATACACCCGCATCTGGTAGAGCTGCATCCTTTTGGACCAGTATTTTGCACTCTTGGTTTTGATCATGATTCTGAATTATGTCTAGAGCTCCAGTGAGAAGAGTGTGCCCATTTTCCACCCCCAAATTGGCAAGTAGATCAGCGAACTTGTTTCCTTCTCGTTTAACATGATTGAATATGATGGCACGATTGGTGTGAAGTGATTGTTCTATTGCATCCAATCTGGCTTCGAGTCTCCAACTGTTGGCAATTTTATGCGCATTTGCCCCATTGAGGAGTTGATTGGCCAGGTTGATGAGGATTAGAGAATAACCTTCGATCTCCAGAGGTTGGAAGCCATGACGCTGGGAAAGGAGTAATCCTTGCCAGAGACCCTCCAGTTCAGTCGAGTTGTTCGTGTCCCAGCCAATGTTTCCAAAGTAGATTAGGAGAGGTGAACCCTCATGATCTTTAAATATGCCACCAAATCCTGCTTTACTGAGATTGCTCTTTAAAGCTCCATCAAAGTTGAGTTTGAAAGTATGCTTTGGAGGGGGGGTCCATAAGTGCTTTCTGATGTTGTTGCCTTCTGAAGGTCTGTGATTGTGAGTACCTTGTGGGAGTTGTATGTTCAAATTTTCCCAGATGGCTTTCTCATTTGCAAGAGTGGGAAAATCTTTCGTATGCCAAGTTTGAATCGCCAAGGTCTCTTTAAGATTGAGACAAAAGTTGCCCCAAATGATTTCTAAAGAAGTGCTTTGATCTTTGAATATGTGCTTGTTTCTTTCTTTCCATATTGTCCAGAGGAGAAGGCCGGGAATCATTCTCCATAATTGGTTGAGTAGTTCGCTTTTATATGGGTTCTGGTGCCAATGGCAAATGGAGTTGATTATATCTTCGGACACTCTGCATCTTTTTTGACAACGGAAGCTAGCCTTCTCCCACAGTTGATTGGCAAGAGTGCAAGAGTCCAAGAGCTGTTGGAGCGATTCCTCCTGAGAATTACAATTGGGACATATGGAGGGCCCATGAAAGTTTCTTTTCCTAAGATTGTCCCAAGTGAGGATTTTCTGGTGCCCAACGAGCCAGAGGAATAGAGACTTTGGGCCAAGTACCTGGTGACCAGATTCTGCCCCAGATAGGATCCAGGGGCATTGGATCATTGCATATAATTTTATAAGCCTCTTTGGTGGTGAAGGAACCTTTTGGGGTGTATCCCCATCTTAAAATATCCTTGCCTTCGGATGATCTAACGCGTCGATTCTGGAGCTCACTCTACATGACCTCCTTATTCTGGTTATTTGCATTCCTGATCAACCTGTCGATCTGCTTCCATTGTTTGTACCCCTATTATGTCTCCAGAATCCATTGTTGCTGGGCGGATTCCTTTTGTTGCTCCTCCCACTCTTGGCAAGGAGGCGGTCTATAGATGTCATTGAGCTTTGGTAGTTGGTTCTAGGCAGCCATCCAGAACTGAGCAGTGTTGTCGTTCCTTATTTCCCAAAAGTTGTGTTGTTGGATCAGCAAGAAGTGTTGTCTGGAAACGTTCCATATTAGTGATCCCTTTTCAGTTTGAGTGAATCTAATTAGCTCCTTCGTTGGTCTGTGATTGGCATATTTGGTTGTCCAGATGGCTACCCATGGCTTATTGGGAGCAGAGAGCCATTGCCACCATATTTTGGCACCCATGATTACATTGTTGTGATGAGGATCTCTCAGGCCTATACCCCCTTTTTTTTTGGGCTTGCATGTTGTCGTCCATTTTGCCAAGGCCCATTTGTGATTTGTGCCAGTTGCACCCCAAAGAAAATTGCTCTATAGAGCTTTTATTTTTTAAGGACCCATTTAGGCGCTCCCAAGATTGAGAAAAGGTAGAGAGGAATTGCCTGTAGCACAACTTTGATTAGCACTAATCTGCTAGATATGTTCAGAGTTCTATGAGTCCATAAAGTGAGACGAGATTCAAGTTTCTCAAGGAGCATGCGCCAAGAGGCGTGCTTGATGGTAGAATCTATTAAGGGAGCTCCAAGGTATTTGGAAGGTAAGGAGGCTATGGAGAAGCGCAGAATGCGGGCCATAGCATGTTGAGTAATAAGGGGGGTGTGAAAAAAGAAGATCTGCGATTTGGCTGTGTTTATGCTCGTCCCTGAAGCATCAGAGAAATCATTCAAAAGGGATTTAAAAAGGGAAGCTTCCTGAACAGAAGGGTACCCAAACAACATGTTGTCATCCATGAACTGTTGATGAGTGATGGCTGGAGAATTGTGTATGGATAGACCTTTGAGATGCTGGGAGAGGAGGGCATGTTTGATATGGCAACCCAGACCTTCCGCCATTAGAACAAAAAGGAATGGGGAAAGTGGATCTCCTTGTCTGATACCTCTAGAGGGGTTGAAAGGTCGAGAGGGTATGCCATTTATGAGGATAGAGAAAAATGTTGTGGAAATTAAACTCAGAATCCATCGAACCCACATTGGGGAAAAAACAAAGGATGTTAGCATTTTTTGAATATAGGTTCAGCTTAACTTATCAAAAGCTTTAGAGAGGTCAATCTTGAGAATGATACCTGCCTGCTTGGAGTGCTTGAGGGAGTGTATGATTTCATGAGTGAGGACAATGTCGTCCAATATTTATCTTCCTTCTACGTATCCAGATTGTTCAAGCGATATGAGCAAGGACAAAAGTGGATTCAACTTGTTAGCAATGACTTTGGATATCACCTTGTAAATAAGATTGCATAGTGCGATTGGACGGAATTTGTCCGGAGTACTGGTATTCTCTTCTTTTGGGATGAGGGTGATGAAAGTTGAGTTCAGAGAGGGCAGAAGCCAATGAAGAGTGCATGATTCCTCCACCATTAGCCACACCTCCTCTTTGATAAGATCCCAGAAAGAGTGGAAGAAGGTAGTAGTGAAGCCATTCAGACCAGGAGCTTTTCCCTCCTTGAGCTGGTTCATAGCCAAATCCACCTCCTGAAGCATTACTGGTCGAAGAAGTTGGTTGTGTTCTTCTATGATAATTTTCGGCACATTTTGAGTGATATTTTCTATAGCAAGTCGTCTATCAATTTGGAGTTATTGATGGACCTCCTGGAAGTGATTGATAAACTCCTGTTCGATCTCTGCATGACTTTCCACTCTTTCCCCTCCTCGCTTTTGTATGAAAGAGATGGTGTTGTGCATTCTTCTATGTATTGTAGTTCTGTGGAAGAATTTAGTGTTCCTTTCTCCTTCTTTCAGCCATCTAATTCTAGATTTTTGCTTCCAGAGAATTTCTTCCTGCTTTTTTCTCTCCTCCAATTGATTGTGAATGTGCTTTTCCTGTTCCAATGTCCCTTCCTTGTAGCCCTCTGTGATTATTTGTTGTTGGAGTTCTCTCATTTCTTTGTTTAGATCTTGTTGAGCCTGGAAGATGTTGCCAAAAATCTCTTGATTCCAACGCTTGATTTGGGATTTCAAGAATTTGAGTTTTTGTTGAAACTGATACATTTTTTATCCCTCTGGAGAAGGGAAGTTGGTCCAGGTGGATCTGATGAGGTCATTGAAGGCAGGGGTGAGCAAAAAAGCTTCGAAGCGGAAAGGACACCTGGTAGAGTTGGCTGGTCTTTTCCATTGGAGAGAGATAGACCAATGATCTAAACCTGAAAAAGGAAGAATTGATGTTGAGATGTCACCTCCAAGATGCATGACATTATCTGAGATGAGGAATCTGTCTAGTTTGGAAGCAATTTGATGTCGCCCAACCCTGCGATTGCTCCAGGTGTGCATTCCATTGCAGAATTGTAGATCAATTAGCATATTCTTTTGGATAAAATCTTTAAAGTGGCCATTTTCCTGTTCCAACTTGGCTCAACCTCCCTGCTTTTCCTCCAGCTTGGTGATCATGTTGAAGTCTCCTCCAATGATCCAAAGAGGATGGAGTCTATTGAAGTTGAGCGCTTCTGTTGTGTCTAGAAGAGAAATTTTGTTGCCTGCTTCCTTTGGGAAGTAGACATTGGAGAGATGGCCATGAATGTTGGTGCCAATTATATGAAAAGTAGCATGAATAATGTGATGGGAGGCATGAAATTCTGAAAGCGTTATAGCTTGCGTGTTCCAGGCAATTGCCAGTCCCCCGAAGGCACCCGAAGCATCCACTGCAACCGAGTGACAACCTGACCATGCTCTAGAGAGGATGTTTCCAAGTGTGTTACTATTACATTTTGTTTCCTACATAAAGAAGATCTGGGGTTGCTCCTGCTTTATAATGTTTTTTTATCATTTTGAGTTTGCCAGGGCTATTGAGCCCTCTTAGATTCCATGAAGTGAGCTTCATGCTTCACTATTTGTGGTGGGCTTGTAGTACTTTGTCAACTTAGCGTATCTGCCTGAGGCTACCAGGATTTTACCTATAGCAATAGTTCTTTGAAGATCTGTCTTTCTTCCATGTTTTTTGGAGTCTTTAGGAAAGAAGTTGCTATCCCATTGACTGCCCGATTGTATGCCCAGTTGTTGTGCTGGTAAGCCCTGGAGATGATGACTTCCAGGGTATTGAGCTGATGCTCTTGAATCTTGTCGTAGTCTTTCCTTTTGCATGCTTGTTCAAGCTCGAAAATGTTAAGTCCTCCCAAATCAATGCTTTCCAGTTCTTCTTCCATATGTTGTGTCTTACTGCTTTCTGTTGAGGTGATTGCTAAGTGCAGGGTCTGGCTGTGGATACGATCAACATCCATTCCATTAGATTTCCAGTCAAGGTCCTTTCGAGCCACCTCAAGAATCCAAATGTTGTCACTCAGGGGCAAGGGAGTGGGAGAAGAGCCAGATAGAGGGGGGGGGAGAGGTCGTGATGATTAGTGGTGGGATTGGCAAAATGTTTTGAGGTGGGCCTTCTGAAGTTTTAGCAAGAACCTCAAAGTTATTGCTTGTGGAGGGAATGGAGGCAGCGTCTTGCATGGGCTTTTTCTCGGAGGAAGGTTTTTTATTCAATCTTTTTCGATTTGCGACCTTCAGTAAAGCCATCATGAGCCAACTTGTCTGAGGGGTCAGAAGTTTGGGGTTTAGCATTTAGAGGGCAGTCCCGAAAAAGATGCCCATGGGCATGACACTTGTGACAGTGAAAGGGTACATGTTCAAAATCTAAGGGCTAGATCCATTCAAAGTCATCATGGTAGAGACTTACTGAGTCCAGAAGGGCTTTGTCTAGGCGCATGAAGACACAAATACGGGCATAGGAGTTGTATCTGCGTAGCTTCGTTTCCTCAGCAATTTTTATAAACTCCCCCAGCCCCTTGCCAATGTCTCTTAGCGATTCTTCATCCCATTATTCCAACGGGAGTGAGTACATCCGGATCCAAACTGGTGCCAAGCTGAGATCCTCCTTGTCAGGGTTAAATCTCTCTACCCATTCCCTTAAATACAGACTGGCGGAGTTGAAGAAGTAGGGACCTTCATCCATAACCCTATTCCAGTCTTCAATGCAAATGGATATCATAGTGAAAAACCCTTTTGGTCCTAGCTGCAGGTTGACATGTCCCTTGGGTTTCCATTTGGCAGAGATCCATCCTTGCAAAGCTTTTTCAATCGGCCAGTATCCAATAAATTTTCCAATGAGCGCATGGTCCTTCATGTACTAGATTTGACCATTGATTCTATGACTGGGAAGTTCTATCTTGGGTCGTTCAGCTGCTATGGGTTTGCATGTCGTTGATGTAACCTTGGGCATTTCTTGTTGCCCAATCTTTCCTTCTTATACTTCATTGCGCCTATCTGATTGACCAGTGGGAGCGTTTGTCGTATCTTGCATTGGGAAATATCTTGTATTCATGTTTACTTGTTCTAGACCGGAAGGCTTTGTTGGTTTCTTCACTTGATTTGGAGGAGCGATGAGTGAAATAGTAGTATAATGATAAATTAGAAGTGAGGGGGATGGACCAAATGAGCTTCCACCATCTAACCACTTAGCTAAGAATTACATTGATAAAATTTCTAGAAGCCTAAGTAAAGTTATTAAATAAAGAAAATATTAATTTTTTATATTTTATCTATCAAAATTAAATAATAAACAATCACCAATTTAAATAATCAATACAATTCCGTTATACCTATAATTAAATTATATTTTATAATTTTTTTTAATTTATGAGATCAAAAATAATATATTATAAATAATAATAATATGTTAAATATTGTCTTGGGATAGTTTAATTGGCAATGTTAGTGTGAATGAAGTTTTTTTAACCAAAAGTATTAGGATCAAATTTTATACTCTCCTAATTGAAATGAAAAATTAAACATTATGAAAATGTAATCCTACCAAATTTAAAAAAAAAAAAAATGTTTAAATATTTATTTTTAGGTAATATTTAAATAAAATATTTATAATAATATTTTGTAATTTTATTTAATTTAATAATAATAAAAATAGATTTTACCCTTCCTAGTTCCCTAAATAAAACATAAATTTCATTGGTATAGAAATACGTGCGCGCATAACCCCGGTTGGGATAAATAGCGAAAGTAAAGTGCTGCCAATGCAATGAGACTTAATCATCGACTAGATTGGGAATTGAATATTAAACAGACTATAGCTTTCAATTTGGCGAGGATTGTGCGGCTTTCTTTCAGAATTGAATTATGATTTTCATAGTAAATTTTGGCAAGCGCTAACTAGCCTGCCATAGGGCATTAAATGACTGGTTAGCTGCATGCCCTTTAACTTTATAACACACTCGCGCGCATAACGAGATAAATGAAAAATAATGAGGTGTGTTGAAGTTAAAAGGGCATGCAGCTAACCAGTGATTTAATGCCTATAGCAGGGCTCGTTGGCTCTTGCCGTAAATTTTTATTAAATAAATAAATATATAAATTTCTTATTAATATTTTTTTAATTATTTTTAATAAAAAATAATAATTTTAATTTAATAGTTATTTTATATAAAATTAATAAATTCTAAATAATTAATTTATTATTTATTATTATTTATTTAATCTTTATTGACAAATTTAATATTTCATATACATTATTATTATTTAATAATATTTATTGAATAATTAATTTCATAATTTAGAAATTAATTTTAATATAATAATATATATAAACCAATTTTTCATACCATTTCATAATTATATATATAAATATATATATATATATATTATATATATATAATATATATATATATAATAAATTAATTTATTTTTGAATTCCACATTTTATTAAAGAATTGTAAGAATTTACAGGGTAAGTTCCTCAGACAGAACACCAAAGGACACCACTCACAAACAGATCAATACACCAGTATTTTTGACGTGGTTAAAACCCTCAAAGAGGGAAACAGTCCACGGCTTAAGCCAACGCAGCCACTTCAGGCAATTTATTAATAAAAGAATGAAAATTTACATAAGCTTCTCTCGTGAACAGTTAACCTACAAATGACTCTCCATGCTCTTTAAATAGAGATCATACCAATCGGGTGTAAAGCCACGGATCAAGTGTCGGTAATACCGAGGAGAGAATGAACCGTCGGATCACTACATATCGTGACCGTCGGATTGTAAGTTACAAAATGTACAACGGTAAAGAAACACACTTTACCTAACGCTAACCTAACTCTATACTAGACCCAGTTGAACTTAACTATTCCTATGTGTCCTATGTGTCGGAATATCCTAACATCCCCCCTTAAGAACAACTTGGGATAGGATTGAAGGATTTACCAATATGACACAATAGGAGAAGGAAGGAGGCACTAGAGCCTATCCCCCCTTAGTGACAACTTCCTGAACTCCAAGCATATATCGAAGTTTAGTGAACTTCGCCTCTGTGAGAGCCTTTGTGAAGATGTCTGCAACCTGAACATCTGTTGAACAATAT
>APFE030700097.1:18661-38517 GCA_000404065.3 Pinus taeda | reverse complement strand
AACATTATTATGTAGCTCCCTATGTTTCCCGTCCCCATATTAATATTAAGTAAATTCCCCTTTGTAATATTCCCTCCCCCTGGTTGAAAAATAACCATAGCAAGTCCCGGGAATCGCTTAGTTTATGAGAAACTAAGCAAGAACCCAACCTCCAAAACCACCTATCGCATACTATGGAATCCTTCCTAAGTATAGAACTCCCCCGAAGTAGTCAGACCCCTTCTGAAACTTCGAAGGCCCTTCACACCCACTTACTTACCTTTTCCCCCCCTTCAAAGTTGTTTTCGCATCGCAACCTCACCATCTCACTTTTATGCAAAACATTGCCCATCCGTTCCCCACCAATGCGATATCGTGAAATCGGCGATCGGCGATCGCAAGCACCAAATGTCCAATCTGTTCATCCCTCCATCTCCCCCGATTCGATATCGCTATATCGCATATCGGCAATCGCAAGCACCACACGCCCAACCCAATGATCCCCCTCTTTCCCCGCCAACGCGATATCGCCATATCGCATCGGAGTCTCTTCACCACAGTCCATCAGTACCCCACCACGTCGCACTGTACCAAGGACCCACTGATGACGTCATCCGCTGTACAACCAATGCAGTGCTTACGTCAGCAACCAGAAAAGCCGAAAAAGCTTCGCGCAAGGAGAAATGTCGCACTTCGAAGCTCCAAATCAAGAAATAGAGGTAGTTTTCGATGTGCGAATAGCGCGCTATTCGCGCATCGCTACGGGAAATAGGCCATTTCGAGGAATCTTCAGGGAATCTTCTGATTTCCGAGCCCACTACACGCCGAAAAAGCCCGAAATCACCCAATCGTGCCAAAGGAACCAGTTTAAGGATAGCAGCAGATCATTCACAGAGTTCAAATTGTATTAGATCAAATCAGCAAGCTTCAAGCGTGTCAAAGAGTATCAGTCGACGGTGGAAATCATTAATGAAGTGGCAAAGTTTATCAGAGAATATCTTGAGTAGCGGCCCAAAGCAAGAGAAATTGAATGTCTTCCAGCAGATCCATAGGAGGAGAGCAAAATCACTTGAAGTTCTCAAATCATAATAATTGCACATTCAATTCGCACCAAAGCCGAACTGCAGTCCCAAAGCACATTCACTTCAACAGCAACGCATCTGGTCCCCAAGGGCCACCTCGTCACCTGTTCCGATTCAGCTGCCCCCAGTGCAGCCTAAAAGATTACTGCATTATCCAGCCAAGCATTAGAGTTTGAGAGTTTTAAGCAACCTGTCAGCGTCACTTGTAATGCATGTCTTCTAATACTCTTGTTTATAAATACACCGAAGGATATTGTAAAGGTTGGTTGGTTGGTAGTGGTAGTTTGTTGGTCAGTTGCTCCAAACTTGTCTTCTGAGTAAAGACCGCACTGTAACTGTCATATTTTTCATAATCAAAGATTGCTGAAAGCATGGATTGCGAAACAACTTGCTGTTTTCTCTTGGCCAAGGAATGATCACGGAATTCCTGTGTCTCTACACGATCCAATAAGTGTTCTTCCTCCCTGTTTATTTTATTCTTTTATCATCTTTTCGCCATTCTAAGTTGCAGGAAAAAGGAATAGCTTAAGATTTGTTTAAGTACACCTTAGGTTCAATTTCTGCACTTTTCGATGTTTTCTTCTGAAATGGTCATGAGCTAGAATTCTTAACTGCTCTAGTTTACCCTGTTTGTTTCGTATATGGGTGCATGTCTTTGAAATTCTTAACTGCTCCGGGATCCCACTCATCCATTTCTCCCCTTTGTCAGCATGATGAAATGATTCTCTTTTGCCTTTCATCCCTGATGTTCATTTCGTACTTTCAGCAGCTTGAAAGTTGTATCCTGCGTGGCTATCCCGCTCCGTATCCCCTTGTGACCAAGAAAACGCTCGCATGCCTCAATCTGTGACTCCATGCCCAATGGTTCAAAACTTATAACACTTTACCGTGCCTCTTTACTCGAGAATCCTACCTTCCTCCCAATCACAGTCAACATTCCCTTGAAGTCAGAACGCTAGCCTAAAATCATCAACTAAGGTTGAATCTAGATCAACTAAGGTTGAATCTAAAGGAGAGAACCCTCTCTGATTGCAAGTGGGCTAGAACCTGCAATCAGAAGATTGGTTTGTGGTTACCTCGGTCATATCCCTAATAGGAGCCTAGCGACAACCTGAGTGATAACAAAATGAATGAAAGAGTCTTGTTTGTTCTCTTATGTCAAGTGTCTCTTTTCTCTTTCCAAGCATATATTACATAGCTTGGTTTGTCGATTGAAGCATTTATGTGTTTGGTTTGTTCGATTCAGAGAAGAAGTTGCTTTTAGTTTGATTTTTCATGCTTGGATTTGATCAATGCTTGTTTGTTTGGAATTGTGAAAATTTTCATTAAAGTGCTTTATGTGAAAGATTGATTTTGCATTTTATGAAAAGAACATAATTCTAGTTTACTTACGCAAACATATTGCATTAGTAGCATTATTGAGAAGCTAGAATTGCATCATCATAGGCATGAGAAATGAAATGAACTTATTTTTTTGTTAAAGGAAGATTAAGTGCATTTAGGACATGTATTAGTAAAAGATTTCATTCTTTGGTTGTTGCATTGATTGTGTGTTCTCTATCTCTCAATTAATGCAAACTTTCATCAAATACAAAGATCTTGTTTCTCATATAGATGCAAATAGAAGTTTTCAGATGACAACTGTAGGGCCTTGAAATTGAAACCTAATTCAAGATAAACCGTTAAAATGTATTGAATTAACCTAAGGAAGCATTGAAACTTAACACTCACATTTAGTGTTCTAGGCTAGAGATGTGTTCCAACATCTTTAAACCTAGTCGTTGTCATTCGCAACAATCTTCCATTAGATAGAACTAGCACGAACTTGTGCTCCCCGTATCATTGTGTATATAAACAGAAAACCCTATAGGTTGCAATCTTTTATCCATAGGAAGTTGACTCTGCCACCTTGTAAACATGATACACTGAACATAGCATTTAGGGATATTTCCTACTTGTACTTTTTGGTTTGTCGGGAGGTATTATGTAGATCATGGTTACCTGCTAATCCTGAGTAGTCATTTTTTATCTTTACTGACTCTTTAAATTTTGAAAGATCATCGAGCACTTGTTATTTCAAGCTTGTTAAATATGAAAGCAACTAGAGTCACCTTTGGTCCTTTTCTCGACTCTTAAAGCATGAAGAGGAAAAGTTTTGTTTCAGTGTCTTAAAATGAACTACCCACAAAATATTCTTGGTTAAATTTATCTTCCTTAGTGATTATTTAGGGCCGATTCCAATGGCAACATTTTGGAAATTACCAGTCAAGGATTCCCCTTCGATGGGAGTCCTGGTCCTTTCTCTTCTTTTAGAAATGTTGGCGCTCCTTATATGGAAACGTTGTCCCTTCTTGGGTTAACTATTGGTTTACCTGTCTCGTTAGTTTCGACCTCGGTGGTCCCGAGTGTCCCAACTTATATCCAACCATATTATTCACCTGAACAACACGATGTTGATTCTAAGGTTGACCTCTCACCTTCTTCACCTATTTATTCACCCTCCTCTTCTACTTTGCCTGGTGAAAGTTTGAAATCCAGTAACTAGGAGGCTAAGAAGAAGAAGAAGAATATGAAGAAGGATAAGTTATATAAGTGAGAGGCCAACCATGTACCTATTGCTCCAAATGCACTTCCCATTGACAAACCTTCCAATCCTTTGTGGAAAGTAAAATTCCCTTGCGAGCTATGTAAGGGCGACCATCTCCTTCGAGATTGTCCTGGTATTCCGAGAGCCTTACAGGTATGGTCTCAAAATCTAGATCGACCATCCCCATTGACCTTTGGAGATCATGTCAATGCTACACCCTCAGCTAACATTGGTAAGCACAAGGGAAAAATTCAATTCCCCTGTAGGTTATGTGAAGGAGAGCATCTTCTTCACCTTTGTCCTCTTATGGATAAATCTTCCAAAGTTTTGGGAAACCTTACAGCTCCTCAACCCCAAATTCATGTTGGTTATGAGAGGCTTTATTCTAACCCTCTCCTAGTTGCTGAAGAGATTGACTTGGATTCATCTCTTTCCCATCTTGTTCTTCCTGAGCATGACTCTCTTTTCTCTCCTCACGACCAACCATTAGTCGAACAAAGTGTTGAAGTGGCTCCGCCCTCACTTGTTCACTCTATTCCAGAAGAGAGTAGTGATCGTATTTCTCATGTTCTTCTTGTCTCCTAAGATTCTCATGAGTCGAAGAGTGGCCCTCCCATCCCAATTTTTCAGGAATGTCCTTCTCCTATTCCTGTAAAGCATGGGGGAAATCCAATGATACCCCCACTAAGTAGTTATGTGGTTTCTTTTGATTGGAGTCAATTGACTGCATTCTGCCTCCCCTCTTATGTGCCTTTGCAGATTACGGTACAAGCCTATAATATTGTAGTACATGGAACTCTATTAGATGAAGGCTCATATGTTAACATCATGTCTTCTACTACGTGGCAAGCTTTGGGATCCCTAGAGCTTGTGCTTGTCACCTAGAATATGTTGGCTTTCAATGGAGGAACCATTCAACCTTTAAGGATCCTCCTAAAGTTCCCTATTACTTTGGGAGGAAAGACTGTTTATATAGACATGATGGTAGTCCAAGGTCCGTTAGACTTATATCTTCTCCTTGGGCGCAACTATATTTATGGCATGGAAGCTCTTCTTTCTTCGCTCTTACGTGTGGTTTCTTTTGCACATGAAGGGAGAATAGTGACCATTGATCAATTATCATTCGTTGATCATCAGATGGCTCCAATCCTGCAGTCATCCCCTATTGGTTCTCTTTTTCAAGCAGTACCCTCCCTACCACAGGTCAATTATGTGGCTACCCATTTCGTCTCCACATTTGCTGATGATCACACAGATGGAATGGTACATTATGTATTGGGGGCATTGGAACTTGGTCTGTCATTTGTAGCAATTGAAATGTGTTCCTCCGAGAGTGTAGTTCTCCTGTCCAGTGAGGACCTCTTGGGGACCATGTTCTCATATGGTCCATGATCATCTGTTACGAGGATAATTCTTTTTCTGTGTCAACCTCGTTAAAAAAAGAAAAAGCGTATGGGGATAATTCTTTTTCTGTGTCAACCTCATTAAAAAATGAAACAACGTGCAAGGATAGTTTTTTCCTGTATCAACCTCGTTAGAAAATGAAATATATTTCGATGATAGTTTTTTCCTGTATTAACCTCCTTAAGAAATGAAACAATTAGTGATGAGGATAGTTCCTAGTCTTATGTCAATCTTGTTAAAAAATGAAACAAATTGTTGGAGCATGGTTCCTGGTCTTGTGTCATGCTCTTTAAAAAATGAAACAAGGAGTCTTGAGGATAGTTCTTTTACTGTGTCAATGTCATTAAAAAATGAAACAAATCCCTTTTTCAATTTGAGTATTTGATTAAGATCTCGTCAAATTCTAGTCGAGTCTTTCATTGATCTCGAAACTAAAACTTCATTCCATCCACCTTTTAGCAACTCGATGTCTACTTCGATGAATGAAATGAAGTTTGGGGGGCATCTGCCTTGGCTCTCATCATGTTGGCCACATGCCATTTTTTCATCCAAGCATAGATTTTCATTTCAATCTTGTGTAAACATGAAATCAAATCCAAGCATAGCTTTTCATTTCAAGCTTGTGTAAACATGAAACCAAATCGAAGCATAGTTCCCCATGGTTCAAGCTTGTATAAAAATGAACCCATATCCATTTTAACCCTCGTGATTGCCATTTTTATCAGCCTCTCCCATCAGATAAGCCTTGGTTTTTTCTCCATTCAATCACCACCATCTCTTTGGTTCATCATTCACTTTCACTCGGTTGTTTTACCCTTTCTTGAGGAATCACAACAATGAGTGGTTTTACTAGCCAGCCTCTTGACCTCTTAGTTTTTGAGCAGTTCCACAATAACTGGAACCAATTGCTACCCTTTATACCATTTGTTCCCCTAGTATGAGTCACCTTTAAGCTCTTTTATGACTTGTAAAAAATGAAAATATTGCCGAGTATTTTTCCCTTTTAGACTCGTTAAAGCAAATAAAAGTAGGGAGTCATCTTTGAGCTCTTTTCTAACTCTCAAAATATAAAAATATTGTCGAGCTCTTGTCATTTTGAACTCGTTAAAAGGCTGTGAAAAGTCTTTTACCGAGTATACTTTTACCCCTTTTTTTGGGTTGGGATAAAACTATTTATAAAAAAGGTATACCTTAGTCAAACATGACTAGGAGGTTCTCTTGAATATTGTTTTCTAAGTTTTTGGGTTCGAGAGACAACTTTACAAAAAGGGACCCTTGGAGTTTTCTTTTCTATGTATTTTTCAAACTCTCTAAACATGAAAAAGATTATGAGTCTCACCTTTGTCGAACTTGTTAAAAGATTAAATGACACAGGAATTGTCATTATGATGAGACTGAGCTTATCCTTCCTAGGGCTTGTTAAAATTTACTAGGTAGGATACATCCGAAGGATGGGCTTATATTACAAGCATATGTTATACCTTCAAGCTTGTGTTTTAAAAATAATTGGGGTACTCGCCAGAAATGGTGGGGGAAAATTGGAAGTATTCATTAGTTGTATTCTTCACTTGAGGTAGCATGTTGCTCTTAAACATTGACACTCATTTGTTGTTTGTGTCGGGTTTTGGGACATCATCACTCTATCACTTTCCTTCCTAGGTTTGCATTATCCATTTTAATGTATCATCTCATATCTGTCATGTCACCATCACCTTTGATCCTATGATGTAAAATGCTACCAAACTCCAAAGTCATGTCATCCACATATTCAAGAGAAGTCTCCTTGCCTGTACATTGTCTGATCATCTGTCACATTCTCAGATTACTCTCATTCATTGTGTTTTTTGTTTCGTGCCAATGGTGAAGCATCCATTATGACCTTCCTTCGACGGATTTCTTCCTATTAACCTTAGCTCATTATCTAGGAATTTGACCTAGAATCTCCTTTATAGTACCTTAGAGCTTGCATGCCTCAATGTCAAGTTCTTTGCACTCGATGATAGGTTCTCATCATTGGCCCTCGATCGAGTGATTTCGCAGGTCTTCGACTTTATTTCCTTCTTCAAACTTCTAGAATTGTACTAATAGTGCCTTGAAATCCATTGACATAATGGGTGATTTCTCTCGCGCTTGTTAACAGTCACATCATTGGACAGTAATCAAGTGATTTTCTAGCATGTTCAACTTCAGCATGTCTATTCACATGTTAGAATTTGTACATTGATGAAGTTGTGTTGGAGTGCAAGACCCTAGGCTTAGATCACAAAAGTCTAGGTTACGAGTTGTGATGAGTCATTCAGTATTATATGCATGATTCTTTAGATGGATGGTTGCGACCATGTCGTGGGTATCATTTTGATCCTGCTCAGTCGAATGGCTGCGACCATAACGTGGGTCTTTTAATTTTGATCCTCTCTATGTGGATGGTTGTGCCTATGTTGTGGATCTATTTCATATGATCCCTTTAGTCAGATGGCTACATCCATACCGAGGATCCATGCACATGATCATTTTCTTGATGGATAGCTACACCTATACCATGGATTCATGTATTGTTATATGCCTCTCATGTTTATGAGGCATGACTATCACATTTCAGATATGTACATGTATGTTTGAGTTGCAAGTCTTCCGATGCTAGTATTCCAAGTCCTCTCCTTGTCTTAAAGCATTTCAACCATCGCTCTCAGCTCTGACTTCATGCTTTAGGGGGCATTTATTACACAGTAATTTCTCACTCTCTTGTCACTCCCCGTTCTTGATCCCAGAGAACGCTAGTAGTGACTATTGTGTTATAATTTCACCATGAAACTATGCTCTTGAATCCCTTAAAGTTTGAAGAAAGAAGTCCCCACTCTCTTCAGAACATTTCCAGAGAATCCTTCTTAAAACCCAATTTTTAAGATCAATGCTCTTTCCCAGTGTCTTACTGATGTTGATGGCAGAGTTTTACACATTGACTCGTGCCGATCGACGCTATTGTTAGCCAAATACCCACGTTGGTCTACTTCTGGACTACTTTTATAAAAGGAAATAGAGTTTCACATCTAGAAACTTTTAGTGTCGATGTTGGATGTTCATTTGGTTGGATAAGGGCCGAGAACTCCATATAACCTTCTTTACCCCTTAAAAGTGGACCTTCCCAAGGAGATAAGACCTTCTTCCCTCTTGAGTGGATCTCATTCTTATCCTTCTCTCCCTATATAAACCACTTCCTCTTATGATTTTTGGTTACAATACAACACATAGTGAAAGTGGTGGAGAGATAGAACCAGCTGTAAAATTCTGAAATCTTGAGCTTTTGGTAGAAATTTCTAGTGGCGATGTTGGATGTTCATTTGGTTGGATAAGGGCTGAGAACTCCATATAACGTTCTTTACCCCTTAAAAGTGGACCTTCCCAAGGAGATAAGACCTTCTTCCCTCTTGAGTAGATCTCATTCTTATCCTTCTCTCCCTATATAAACCACTACCTCTTATGCTTTTTGGTTAGAATACAACACATAGTGAAAGTGATGGAGAGATAGAACTAGCTGCAAAATTCTGAAATCTTTAGCTTTTGGTAGAAGAAGATTAGTCTTAGGTTACAATAAACTAGTTTTTGGTAGCTAAACAATGAGGAGATAAAGTTAGAGCTTGGAAGCCATTTCATCCCAAGCTAGAGGAGGAAAAGAGTGTTGAAAAGGCATGTAGTGGGACTTGGATACCGCAAAGGACATCTCCAACATCAAGGCTTCAGTTTTCTTTCTCTTTGAAGTTTATTTTAATACAACTAATTATTTATTTCCTATATCGTATGTAATATTACATTTGATATCTTAGAACTCCTTGACCTTTTAAATAGATTGAATTCAATTTTATGTGAACTCCTTGACCTTTTAAGTAGATTGGATTCAATTTTATGTTATCACATTTGTTGTTGTTTCTTGCATGTTTGTTTTAGGTACTTGAACGAAAGGAGCGAAAGGAAGCTAGAGCAAGGAAGCAAGATCACCATCAAGTGCATTACCATTATAAGAGGTAGGCCCTATTGTTCGATTCTAATCTAAGTAAATTTACATTATATTGTCCTTTTTTTTGGCTGGACCCACTCTCTTGGGCTAGAGGGATTGTCTCTATTTGTGAAGAGGATATTCCTACACCACATGACATAGACCCTGTGGTCTTCCAGATTCTCCTCAAATGTGCATGAAAATGTGTCATTGATATCCTGCCATTTCATCTTGATGTCCTTGTCTATGAAAATGTTAGTGTCTTCATATATGGGCAAGCTCATAGACACTTGCTCAACTGCATCTCTAGTTGCACTCTCAATGGTGTCCTTCGACCTTGCTCTCTTGGAAGCCATTGTACTTCTACTACTGAGAGAGAGACAGACACCTGTAATACCTGTAGATAAAGAAACACTCATGGCAAGCAAAATGTTAGTTGAAAACTAAAAGAAACTTGAGGACTAACATGCAACACACCTGGGCAACTCACTGGAATGATTGCGCAATTTTCACCAGGAGGCTGGGAGACTAACTGCCAAAACTATGATAACATAGTCCGAACTTTCATCGAGTTGACTGATTACAAAAATTGTGTAAAGCATTCTCTAGCTTGGCCTGTTGAGGACTGAAAGTGCGCAATGCGCAATTTTCAGTTAACAATGACTGCAACCTAAAAAATTGCATCTATGCAATTCTGGGGGCTATTCGGGAACTGCCTCTTAGAATTGTGCAGAGCGAGCCTCGAGGCTAGTGTTGGGAAAGCTCTGTACAATTTCTGGGAGGAAGGAAAAACCTTCACTCTCAAAATGAGCAGTGCAAGCCATGCAAGGCAAGGTTGGGGCCAAGGCAGCCTAGACCTGCCGACGAGCAACTGAAAACATAAAAGGCAGAATACATGGCAAAGCTAAGTGCATACATGAGTGAATGATCATGCATGTGACAATAGTGAGATGTAATGAGAAACTTGAAACAATGCTTCTACAAGCTAACATGCATTAAAATGATAGCAAGTGTTCAACAAAACCAACCAAACAACATTCACATAAACCAAAATACAAAAACCGATAGAAAAGTTGCAAAAGGAATGAAAAACGGACTTACTTGGAAAACGTTGTGCTGAATGTGCTCAATTATCCTAGATGTGATGTGTGATGCGAGAGATCTAAGATCGATATGGAGAATGAGCTCTAAAGAATTGAATAACTAGTTTTGATAAGATTGAACCTTCTGACACGCATGCCACAAATCTAAGAAAAAGCGACACTTGGCAGGAGGTTTCTAAAACGACTTTTGCATGTAACCCCCAGCTGCTAAAAATGAATCCCTAAAATCTAGGGATGCTTTTTGCTTTTTTTCCTTTTTTCGGGAAAAGGATCCCATGCATGCAAATTAAGATTGGTTAGTCCTTGAGGGAACTAGTCAACTTGGGAGCACATGCAACAGATTGCAAGCCTTGGAGTGACTTTTGCGCAGTTTTTGGGATGAGTTGGTTTGGTTTTCCCTTAGGCTCTGCATAATTTCTGGACTGAAGCCCTAATTGTAAGCAAGAAGTGCGCAAAATTTGAGTGCAAGCCCAGTGATGGGCTGCTCTGCGCAATTTCCAGAGCAAAGGTTGCCTCACCGCTCTACGCATTTCTGGAGAGTAGGAGGCTGCCTAGATGGTCCGTGCAATTCTGGAGAGGAAGGCTCGTTCCCCACTAGATTTGCGCAATTTTCCAAGTGAGCCTAACAACTAGAAAACGACCAATTTTCGAAATATCAGCTTGCGGGTGGGAAACAAACAACCAGCCAACAAAAGTTTATAAGCCACTAAAACTCGACTGAAGCATATGTACTTGGACAGCGCAAGACATGCCGCTAAGGATGGTTTGTAGGAGGGCTCCAAAATTAAGCTAAGGAAAAATTTTGGAGGGTGGTCATAGCCACTACAACAACACTATATCTTCTACAGAAATGATTCAGAATTTTATACACATATCTTCTTTCCATGCTCCACTATTAGACTGGGATAGAGTCATATATCACAGTTTCTATAGCTCCCGCTGAGATGGGCACACAATTTAGAACAATGCATCACATATTGGACTACAGGTGAAATAAAATTTAAGAAAATTCCACTCTACATAATTTGGGAGATTTGGGATGCTCACTATCACTATTTATTTGAAGGGAAGTCGATTAATATAAACTGGATATGCACAACACCTTTACTTGGATGTCATTTTTGTCCTAAGATACTAACACACGAAAATATTTACCCTATCGCCTTTGTCATCATGTTCTTTGCTTACCTGCAGGTTTTCTTGATGGAGCTAAACAACTTGGCATATTGGATGTAGAGTTATACTCAGGATAAATGAAAGATTGCACTATAAACTTTCATGGAATGGAGGGCAAGGCAGCAATACTAGGGCAAGGATGTTTGCATTATGGGGATTACTTTGGTTTGCGAAAGATAAGCATGTAAACAATCTCCATGTATACGATGATTCAAGAACACTCATTGAAAGTATAAAGGGACATACTGCTTTTGATCTCCTTCATTATTTGGATGGATAGAATGAAAAAGTCAAACATCTTATGGGGACCCTCACAGATATCTCTATTAATCATATATACAGGGAAGCCAACGTAGAGACAGACAATCTATTAAGGAAGGTCTCAATGGGGCATATGGTGTTATGAAGCATAAATATATCGAGGACAACGTTACACGGGAAGAGCGCATGCTAAATCTACATTAACAACATGTTCATCTTTACTACTTATTACTACTTATATCTTTTGTTTTTCTAATATGATTTTAATATTATGCATCACTCTATATATGATATTTCTTATATCTTATTTTTTATTTACTCTACGGAATAATTATATGACCTTTTAAGAACTTTCTCTTAAGCTTATATTTTCTGTATGTGATATAACCTTTTAAAAACTTGCTCTTGCACCTATATTTTTTTTGTATATAAACAATTCTCGGTCAAATTTTGAGTATTATCTACGACACAACTATAAGTATTATCCACAACACAACTATATATGTATCATACGATATCTATCCTTATTTCTATATATGTCTCATACTAGATCTATCCTTATTTAATATAAATCGAGCATTTTTTCCTTTGAAAAAAAACACTTAAAAAATTATATACATGATAGCTAACCAATAAAACCCTAATTAAAGTAATCCCCGTGATTAATAATGCAAGATTCTCGGCAAGATAACGGAGGAATCTGCCTTGGGAAGTGAACTATCTTTAATTTACAAATCTAATGGGTGACACTATAGTCACTGGAGAATGGCGGGTATACTTTAGCTTATTGAGTTGTTATTACTATAAAAGTCGATGGTGTGGCACTGATAAAACCCTAATTACAGTAATTCCCAGGAGGATTAACAATGGAAGAATCTTGGCAGGATAATGGAGGAACCTGCTATGGGAAGTGAACTGTTTTTAATTTAGAAATCTAATGTGTGACACTAGAGTTACGATATACTTTATGTTATTGAGTTGCTTTTAATATAAAAATGTATGGTATGGCACTGATTTCATAAAGCAGCATTGGGTTGATGGGACGGTCCATACAGCAGCTTTAGTGTTGATTAGATAGATGATTTTGTCGCATTCAACATGTCATCCGGCCTCGGTTTTGAACCCAGCCCTCTCGGGACGATATACTTTAGGTTATTGAGTTGTTTCTAATATAGAAATCTATTGGTATGACACTGATGTCCTGTTCACGTTTATAAAGCGCCTTTAGGGTTCATTGGATGGCCCGTACAGTAGCTTTAGTGTTGATTAGGTTGATGACTTTGTCGCATTCAGCATGTCATCCGGGCCCCGGGGTCAAACCCAAGCCTTTCACTCTAACGAGAGATCGTTATATTGATCAGCAATATTCAGATTTATAAATTATCTTAGAATTGAGTTAAGATTGGATTGATACAGGTATTGCATTTACTCTAATATATTTTAGTAACTGTATATAAAATAAGACACAATTAACTGTAAAATGCCTGCATTTCAAATTCTAAAATATAATTGAAACCTATCTTCAATGAGCTGATGATGGAACGAAGTCTTTCCATTTGTAACAAAGGACTTTACAGAATATATAGCAAAATATAAACCAAAACTACTTTTGATCTATTTTCAGGGATTTCCTGATTATTCATATCAAAATAATTATTTTTTTATGGTTCAAGTTTGTTGTCGGCAAGTGAGGTTGGAGTTAGTAAGTGTGGTTTATCTTTAAGATAGAGATGAGGATGAGCCATCAATGGACTTCACAGAATGCATATCAAACTATAAACCAAAACTACATTTGATTTATTTTCAGGCATTTCCTGATTATTCCTATCAAAATAACTAATTTTTTATCGTTCAAGTTTGCAGTCAGCAAGTGAGGTTCATTTTTTGGAGTTAGTAAGTGTGGTTTATGTTTAAGATAGAGATGAGAATGAATCATATTTGCTAGTTTGAAATATTTTGATGTGAGTAAGTCTGACTCAAAATCAAGATAGAGATGAATATGGGCCACACGCTTAAAATATTAACATGTGAATAATTCGGAAATACCAAACCATAATTACTTTTAATTTGCCAAATCATCCACCAGTCCAGTTTAATGTCGGACGTTAAATATGTGTCCAGTCCAGGGTTGGGATTCAACAAAGGTCTTCCTATCCGCTAGAATGGGAAACGAGTTCGGCTCTGACACGAGGTCCGTTTTGGAATTTTACGTTAAAGCTCTAGCTGCACTGGCAGCGGCATGGAGCTGCTTCATTTTTATGTACAGAAACAGAAAACGGAGGCTGCTGCCCCCGGGTCCATTCCCTTTGCCTGTTATCGGAAATCTTCACCAACTAGGAACGCTTCCCCACCAAGCGCTGGCAGCGCTTTCTCTGAAATACGGCCCTCTCATGTCTCTCCGCCTCGGTTCCTCTGCTCTCACCATAGTCCTCTCATCCGGCGATATGTGTAAGGAGTTTTTCAAGACTGACGATCGCATTTTCTCCAGCAGACCTACCTCTGCCGCTATAAAGCACCTCTCCTATAATTTATCTGACGTGGCCTTTGCGCCCTATGGCCCTTACTGGAGGCAGATGCGCAAGGTCTGCGTTTTACAGTTGCTGAGCTCCAGACGCATAGAATCCTTCCGCTTCATACGAGAAGAGGAAGTCTCAGTCATGATTCGCTCCATTCTGGATTCAAATGCAGAACACCATCAGGGCTCTCGCCCTTTTAACCTTAGCAAAACTGTGTCAGCTCTGACAAATGCTATAATCTGCAGGATGGCTTTGGGTAGAAAGTATTCAGACGAAGACGTGGTGGGCAGCGCGGGATTCAATTCAATGGTCAAAGAAGCCCTTCTTTTAGCAGGTTCTTTCAATGTTGGGGATTATGTCCCCTATTTGGCCTGGATTGATGATCTGCGAGGTCTCAACCGTCGCTTGAAGAATGTTCATATATCACAAGACCAGTACTTGGAGAAAGTGATAGATGAGCATGTTAATGCGCAGAATGATTGCAATGTTGCGGAAGATCTCGTGGATGTTTTACTTGCAGCCTCTGAAGACAAAGATATGGAGTTCCAGATTACCCGGGAAAATATAAAAGCCGTTATCTTTGTATGTTGTAACGATTAGATTTCACTGGAACTAACATTGATTTTATGAGATAACAACTTATCAGATTGAATTTTATTACATATTGTTAGGATAATGAAACACCAACACAGAAGAAATAGTGGTGTCTAAAACATAGTTGTTTGGATATTATTTAAAACAGATTAACCTGGAGTATTTTCACTTTTAAATAGGTTATGATTTAAGTAGGTTATATTATTATGATTTAAGTTGATTGAATGTTTTTGACATAGGTTAAGTCAGATATTTGACTTGAATATTTTCAGAATATTTCAGCTTAACCTCTATATATTAGATCTCAGAATATTTAGAAAATCCGATACCCGCTATATTAAAGTTAAATATTTTGGATTGACCTAATTCTGAAGCTTGAAAACCCCTGATAACACTACTAAATCAAATTTTCCTAAGGCACCCTAACATATATGTTTATGTTTTATATGTATGAAGGATATGTTGGTGGGAGGCATGGACACATCTACTACAACCGTAGAGTGGACAATGTCAGAATTGCTGAGAAACCCGCCGGTGATGAAGAAGCTTCAGGACGAACTGGAACGCGTAGTTGGAATGGAGCGTAGGGTAACCGAGTCTGATCTGCCTTCTCTTCTTTATTTACAAGCTGTGGTGACAGAAACGCTGAGACTCCACCCAGCGGCACCCTTTGGGATTCACTTGTCTGTGGACGACTGCATTGTTTTAGGGTATCATATCCCCAGAAACACTCGCGTGCTGCTTAACCTTTGGGCGATTGGAAGGAACACCAAGACATGGGGGGAGGATGTGGAAAGTTTCAGGCCTGACAGATTCGTGGACGATGAAGGTGGCTCGGCCAACTTGGTAGATGCAAAAACTCAAGAAAATTTTGAGCGGCTCCCGTTTGGAGCAGGCAGGAGGGGATGCCCCGGACGGCATTTGGCAACGCTTGTTGTAGAGCTTGCAGTGGCGCAGCTTTTACAGTGTTTCAACTGGAAGCTTCCCCTAGATGGGCAGGAATTGGACATGACAGAAAATTTTAATGGGCTTACACTGCCCAGAGCTCAGGAACTCCTGGCCATTCCTACTCCCCGTCTTCCAGTGTTGTAAATGATATGTATATGTATTGCGAATTTAAAGCATTTGACAGAAATGCCATCGCGAGTCTGTAAGACTCGAACACAAGCAAGTAGTTAGCTCCCTACATTCATGTTCAGGGAGATCCGTACAAATTCATGATAATCTTCCTGTTTATAGTGGTTAAAAGTTCATTTAGATAGATAGATAGCGTAGAACCTGTTGGAATAATGGTCTTCAAATATATCAACCCTGGGACCCTAGAGTTCCTATGTACCAGAATTTTTCTTAGTTGATATAGAATTTACTTATTAATTAGGTAGAAAATTTGTTGATCAGATCCGCAACTGTTTCTTTTCAATGTTTAACCTCTTTTGGGGTGTTTTCATTTCCATTGGTGTTGGGGATTTTTCTGGTAAAATCCCAAAAACAAACATTAACTGAACACATAGTCAATGCTCTGTTTTTCCTCCTCAAGATCTTTTGCACAGGGAATCAAATAAAATTTCTGAGAACAGAGATTTTCACACCAATAAAACCTTTATATTCATTAATAAAAACTCTGATACATATTATATTCATTAATAAAAACTCTGATACATATTTCTTCCCTCTGAGGGATTCACCAAAAACTAAATTACTCTGCCTCTATTACAAATGATTTTTACACTGCTGTGTAAAATCTTCATTCACATTTACTGCTGTAAAAATGGGCTTTTACATTTACACATTTACTGCTGTGAAAACAATTTTCTTACATGAGTTTACTGCGATAAAATAAAAACCTTTCACATTCACTCGTGTGAAATTTCTCATTACATTTCAAAATTCTGGCCTTTAACATTACATATAAAAAAAACTTTTCCATTCGCATTCGATTCAACAATCGATTCAACAAACTGCAAGTCCCTGTGAAAGGGATTTCAAATGATCATTTTCTGCCGCAAGTTTGCTCTGGTTTCAATTTTTGTTCGCACTTCATTGCTCTCCCTTTGTTTTCTATTCGCTCCCGCGAACCCCAGTTCTTCTCCTCCCCGTGTGCAATACTAAACTTGAAGTCAACTCTCATACAAAAAAAAATATATCATACAATTCATATGCAATTAATAAAAATTACATACCCTTTTTACGCCCATACTTTCTTATGAAAGAAATATTACCTGCCGTAAAAAAACATTAAATGTATTACCTAAAAACTATGACATTTCATTAACATAGGGTATGGTCAATGATCTTACTCCACGCAGCATTTATTTGTTGCAGGCCCTGTATGCACCTTGGAGCAATCAACGGCGGAGAACCTCCCTTGCGATCGGACGGATATCGGATGACCATTTTTGACCGACTTTTATCTTCTGATAAGTGTCAGAGGGTGATGTCACCCCTCCTCCACGTGTGAGCTCTAAATCTTATCGGAGTCGTTTGTACGGAAACCATATGCAAACCAAAAGCAGCCCGATGAGGTTACTGGCGGTTTGTGGTTTTCTGCGGTGGTTTTGGCATTGGTACGACATTGAAATTACATTTTCAACACTCCCCTTTAATTTCAAATGCTGGGCATTCGGTCATACCCAGACACTTCCTCAAAAATTCAAAGCTTTTCTCATCCAATGGCTTTGTCAAGATGTCTGCAACCTGTTCTTGAGTCCTGCAATGTTCTAGGACAATTTCTCCATTGTTCACCAATTCTCTGATGTAGTGAAACCTTGTATCAATGTGTTCCGTTCTCTTATGAAACACTGAATTCTTTGACAATGCAATAGCTGAGCTATTGTCACAAAAAATCATTGTCGCTTTTGCCTGCTCTTGGCCTACGCTCCTCAACATCCTTCTCATCCAAACTGCTTGACATGCTGCTGCTGTAGCTGCCACATATTCAGCCTCTGCTGTAGACAATGCTACAATGGACTGCTTCTTAGAAGCCCATGAAATGGCTCCTGAACCCATTTGGAAAACATAACCGGAAGTGCTCTTCCGATCATCAACACTTCCAGCCCAATCACTATCTGTGTATCCAACCAAATCTGAATGTTCTGAGACATTATATAAAATTCCAAACCTTTTAGTGCCTTTCACATACCTCAGAATTCTTTTTGCTGCTTGCCAATGTGCCTCCTTTGGCCTCTCCATGAATCTGGAAATTAAACTAACAGCATACATAATATCAGGCCTAGTTGCTGTTAAATACATAAGGCTGCCCACAATACTCTTGTACAAACTAGGATCAAAATCCTTGCTGCTGTCCTCTCTGCTGAGTTTTAATCCCATTACTGTGGGAGTGATCGCTACCTTGCATTCTTGCATGTTAAATCTGCTCAATACTTGATTTACATATCCTGCCTGTGAGATAAAAATTCCTTTTTCATTTTGATCTACTTCTATGCCTAAGAAGTATCTCAAGAAACCCATGTCAGTCATTTCAAATTCCTCTTTCATGACAGATTTAAAATTCTTAATGAGCTGATCATCATTACCTGTGAAAATAACATCATCAACATACAAGACAACAATTAAAATTTTACCATCTTTTTCTTTGACGTAGACGGTGGGTTCTCCTTCACATTTGTCGAATTCATTATCCAATAGATATGAATCTATTCTGTTGTACAATGCTCTTGGCGCTTGCTTCAACCCATAAAGGGCTTTCTTCAATTTGCACACTTTGTGCTCTTCACCTTTCTTCTCATAGCCTAGAGGTTGTTCAACATAAACCTCTTCCTTTAACACTCCATTTAGGAATGCTGACTTCACGTCCATTTGGTAGACTTTCCATTTGTTTTGTGCTGCTATGGACAGCACTGCTCTCACGGTTTCCATTCTTGTAACCGGTGAAAAAGTCTCCTCATAATCTCTCCCATACTGTTGCTTGTACCCTTTGACAACCAGCCTTGCCTTGTGCCTTTCTATCTTGCCTTCATCATTGCTCTTGGTCTTGTAAACCCATTTCACTCCAATGACTTCTTTACCTTTTGGTAGCTCAACCAAATCCCATGTTTTATTTCTTTCTATGGCATTCATCTCCTCATCCATAGCTTCTATCCATTTCTTATCTTTAATTTCATCCTCGAAATGAATAGGATCATCAACATCACAAAACAAGGCAAATAAGGAATTCATTTCTTCATCATAAATATCACTTAGATTTCTAAACTTCTTACCTCTTTCATTTGGTGTGCAAGTGCTTGAAGACGCACTTGAGTTCCTCCTTGTGGTGTGCTTAGAGAAGCACCCTCATTTATCCTCAATGATGTCCCTTGATGTCATTCTGTTGGCGCTACTATTTGGGGATGCATTTCAACCACCTCCTCATCATCTTCACCATGAGACAAACAATTTTTAACATTCATTGTTTTCTCTATGCTTCCATCCCAAGCTTCCTCTTCAATGAATTGAACATCTCTACTGACGAAAAACTTCTTGGTAGATGGGATATACAACCTGTAGGCTTTGGATTCCTCACTGTATCCAATGAAAAGACATTTGTCTCCTTTGCTGTCCAACTTCCTCCTTAGCTGATCTGGAATGTGTGCATAGGCCACACATCCAAAAACTCTCATGTGGGTGACTCCTTGCTTTCTCCCACTCCATGCTTCTTCCGAAACCTTGTTCATCACCGCTTTTGTAGGACACCTGTTCAAAATATACGCTGCACAATTTACAGCTTCAACCCAATAACCATTTGGCAAATGCTTTGCCTTCAACATGCTTCTTGCCATATCCATGATGGTCTTGTTCTTCCTTTCAGCAACTCCATTTTGCTGTGGGGTGTACCTTGCTGTAAATTTCTTGTGAATTCCATTTACTCTACAAAATCTTAGAAACTCCTTGGAGATATACTCACCTCCTCTATCATTTCTTAAAACTTTAATGTGCAGCCCGCTTTGGTTCTCCACAAGTGCTTTGAAATTTCGGAATTTTTCAAACACTTCACTTTTGTTTTTAAGAAAATAGACCCAAGTCTTTCTTGTAAAGTTATCTATGAATGTTAGGAAATATTGGCTGCCTGCTAATGATGGAGCTTGCATCGGTCCACATACATCTGAGTGGACAATCTCTAAGGGTGCTTTTGCCCTTATGCTTTTACCTGATGGAAAACTTTCTCTA
>APFE030700097.1:0-18618 GCA_000404065.3 Pinus taeda | reverse complement strand
GGACAATCTCTAAGGGTGCTTTTGCCCTTATGCTTTTACCTGATGGAAAACTTTCTCTATGTTGTTTTCCCAAAATTCAACCTTCACATAGGCTGTCTGGTTTCTCTATCAATGGTAATCCTTTCACCATTCCTTTTCTGCTTAACAAGTTTAGACCTTCAAAATTGAGACGTCCAAATCTCAAGTGCCACAACCAATTTTGATCCTTTGGCATGCTTTGGAAGGCCTCTTGGGTGACTGCTGCAATTTCATTTTTGTTCTTCAAATCTGCCCTGATCCTGAGAGGGAACATTCTGTTCCTTGTCATCTTCACTTCAGCAATGCATCATTTGCTGGGTGCTATATCCATGATGGTACACACATCATTCACAAAGTAAACATTGTAACCCTTTTGAACAAGCTGTCCAATACTCAAGAGGTTAAATCTCATTCCGGGGACATAATAGACATCTGCTATGGTTTTCCTTTCTCCTTGCTTTGTAAATTTTTTTACCTCCCCTTTTCCCATAACAGAAACTTTGCTATCAGTTCGTAGTGTGACTTCTGATTTCATATTTTTATCTAAGGCAAAAAAGAGAGCTATATTTCCTGTCATATGGTTGCTGCAACCTGAGTCTAAAAACCATATGTCTTCACTGTTTGTTTCAGCCATGTTACAAGCTAACAACACATTAGTTTGGCTAATGTTCTCTCTAGTAACATTTGCATTTTGTCTATTACTCATATCATGCTGCTTCTTCCTACATTCACTGGCATAATGCCCATATTTTTTACAATAATAGCATTGGACATTGGATTTCTCATACCTTTGTCCTTGAGCATGATGTTGTTCTCTTTGTTGGCTGCTGCCTTGGCCTTGGTTCTGATTTGAGTTGCTGCCTCTTCCTTGAGCATTTGCTGCACTGTTCCTTCCACCTCTGTTCTGGCTTCTGCCTCTTCCTCTCTTGTTTCCTCTGCCTTGACCTCTTCCTCTTCCAAAGGACATATGGGTCTTAAAGGCTTGTTCTAGAGATGATTTTTCATTCCTACTCAATCTCTGCTCATGTGTTATGAGTGATGCATGTAGCTCATCAACTGAAAATTTTGAGAGATCATTTGTCTCTTCAATGGTGGTGACAATAGCATCAAACTTTGAGGGTAAGACCCTCAATATTTTCTCCACAATCCTCCTTTCTTCGATGGTTTCTCCATGAGTCCTCATCTATGTGATCAGACCAATTACATGTGTGAAGAATGAGTCAATGTTGTTTGACTCCTTCATGCACAGATTCTCAAAATCTCTCCTGAGCAACTGTAGTTTTGCTGTCTTCACTTTCTCCATGCCTTGATAGGCTGTCTTGAGAGTTTGCCATGCTTCTTTGGATGTCTTAGCTGCTGATATCTTTGGAAACACACTCTAGTCCACTGCTTGATACAAAAATACAAGGGCTTTTGAGTCCTTCTTCCTATTTCTCTTCAGCAGATCCTTCTCTCCTGGAGTTAATCTATTGAACTCATTTTCATCTGCTGGTTCTTCATAACCATCTTGAACTAATTCCCATAAGTCTTGACAGGCAAACAGGGCTTTCATAGTTATTGCCCAATAGTCATAGTTCTTCCCATTAAACTGTGGGAGCTGGGTGTTAAACATACCCATATGTGATGGCCATCCTAGCACTCTTTAACTATATTTTTAAATCCTTGACTATGTATTTTTAAAACAACTGACTGCTGCAACCAAAAGACTCTTCCCTTTAGCTTCTTTGTCACCTTCAAAGAGCCTAAGCCTGCTCTGATACCACTGTTGGGGATTTTTCTGGTAAAATCCCAAAAACAAGCATTAACTGAACACAGAGTCAATGCTCTGTTTTTCCTCCTCAAGATCTTTTGCACAGGGAAGCAAATAAAATTTCTGAGAACAGAGATTTTCACACCAATAAAACCTTTATATTCATTAATAAAAACTCTGATACATATTTCTTCCTCTTACTGTGAGGGATTCACCAAAAACTAAATTACTCTGCCTCTATTACAAATGATTTTTACACTTCTGTGTAAAATCTCCATTCACATTTACTGGTGTAAAAATGGGCTTTTACATTTACACATTTACTGCTATGAAAACAATTTTCTTACATGATTTTACTGCTATAAAATAAAAACCTTTCGCATTCACTAGTGTGAAATTTCTCATTACATTTCAAAATTCTGGCCTTTAACATTACATATAAAAAAAACTTTTCCATTCCCATTCGATTCAACAATCGATTCAACAAACTGCAAGCACCTGTGAAAGGGATTTCAAATGATCATTTGCTGCCGCAAGTTTGCTCTGGTTTCAATTTTTGTTCGCACTTCAGTGCTCTCCCTTTGTTTTCTATTCGCTCCCGTGAACCCCAGTTCTTCTTCTCCCCGTGTGCAATACTAAACTTGAAGTCAACTCTCATACAAAAAAATATATCATACGATTCATATGCAATTAATAAAAATTACATACCCTTTTTACGCCCATACTTCCGTATAAAAGAAATATTACGTGCCGTAAAAAAACATTAAATGTATTACCTAAAAACTATGACATTTCATTAACATAGGGTATGGTCAATGATCTTACTCCACGCAGCATTTATTTGTTGCAGGCCCCGTATGCACCTTGGAGCAATCAATGGGGGAGAACCTCCCTTGCAATAGGACAGATATCGGATGACCATTTTTGACCGATTTTTATCTTCCGATAAGTGTCAGAGGGTGATGTCGCCCCTCCTCCACGTGTGAGCTCTAAATCTTATCGGAGTCGTTTGTACGGAAACCATCTGCAAACCAACGGTCTGATGAGGTTACTGGCAGTTTGTGGTTTTCTGCAGTGGTTTTGGCATTGGTACGGCGTTGAAATTACATTTTCAACAGTTGGTGCAGAAATGCAGTCGTCTAACTATTTTAAGTTTTAGGTTCTTGATAGTGGTGTTATACAATTTTCTTAGATTTTTCTCATAATTTTGGATTAAAAAAAATCTCAAAATCTCTCTGAGTTATGATGTTTTTTTATGGAATAAAATGTTTTTTTTACTATATGAATTTAAATATCTTGAAAATTAACTTTTTTAAATAAATCTTATAATTTTATGAGTATATCCCTATATATATATATATATATACAAAGGAAACTCCAAAACTTACAATACAACTTTTCGTCATATTCAATGTGAATCATGCTTCATTTGCATTTAATGTGTTAATTTAGTGGTGTGATTAAACAAAGCTAAAATAGAAGAGCATTGCCACAGTTATGTGCATTAACAAAGAATTGTATCATATTTCTTATTGATACTTGTGTTAACAAAGAATTTTATCATATTGTTCATTGCTACTGTAACATCTAAGTTTGTCATTCATTGTTTTCTATTGTATTTCTTAATATTCAAAATAGTTAAATACAATACATTAGTTAAATAGAATACATAGAAAACATCAACAATAAATGATTGGAGTGAAAGTCTATTAAACTGAAGTAAAATTGAATTGAATATCACACCTAGGAAATAAGATAATCAAATGTGATGACATCTAGAAGACAATGAGATTAATATCTCAACATCCACTCCTAATCTAAGTCGTTACAAGTAGAGGCACTTACAATGCCTAATTGTTGTCTTTGAAATTCAAATACATTCTTTCCCAATGGCCTTGTGAAAATATCTGCAAGCCAATATTTGGAACCACAAAAGGCAAGTACTATGTCCTCATCATTGACAAGCTCGCAGATGAAATGAAAATTGCATCAATGTGATTTCCCTTTTTGTGGAAAACATGATTTTTTGATAAAACAAATTGTTGAACTATTGTCATAGTAAATAGGAGTTAGCTCCTTTTGAACATTTTGATAGATATTTCTATAATATTCTCAACCACACTACTTAATAAGATGATGAATTCGCTGCTACATATTTTTCCTCAGATATTGAAATGATTGATTATTTCTTGGATGCCCATGAAATCATATTGGTTCCAAGATGAAAATCATACCCTGAGGTGTTTTTGCAATCATCTAAACTCCCTGCATATTTGTATAACATGAAAGTGAACAATTTTCTTTCATAATGTGTGTAGAACAAACCATAGTCTATGACCCCTATAATATACCTTAAGATCTTTTGTGCAACATTCTAGTGAGAAATCTTAAGGGATTGCATAAACCTCAAGACAAAACTAGCAATGAACATGATATCAGGTCTAGTTGCAGTGAGATATAACAAACTACCAACTAGACTTTTATACAATGTGGGATCAATTGGTTGTGCTACATATTCTTTTCTTAGCATGGTGCCTTGAGCAATTGGTGTATCAATAGGTTTGCAATTGGTCATTCTGAGCTTTTGGATGATGCCAGTGTGTTGACGCTGCTGGACTCAACAACATGTCAAGGGGATCTCCCTGGTAAGAAGTCCCAACTACACACCGAACCGTTTGGTGTAGGAGTCCCAGCAATGGGTCATAAGGTAATTCCTTGACCACGATGTCATCCCAGCAGTGGGTTGTAAGGTAATGCCTTGACGATGATGTCGCACAGAGCCAAGTAAGATAGCTTTATCAGTAGCAAGGGTGTAACTGATGCAATGAGTCAAGGAAGGTGTATGAGAGATTCTAACACTTTGAAGGGGGAAGGAGGTGAAGGTGAGTTCCAGGTTGAAAGGGATCAGTCCTAATTCAGTTAGGAACAAACAACACAAAGGACATGCACAACTTCTGCTAGAGCAGTCAACTTAGATGCGACAATCACATGATACAAGGTAAGATAACATGTATAACACTAACGGATTAGTCTGAGACAAGTATGACAGTTGTTATAGAAAGGTACATGATACAAGGTAGGATAACATGTATAACACTGAAGGATTAGTCTGAGACAAGTATGACAGTTGTTATAGAAAGGTTCATGTCAAAGGTATGTCTGATGTTTGGCAGAGCAGTCAACATGGATGGTGACAACGTTAACAACATATACAACACATCAAAAACAAGATTCATATAATTTCATGTGAATGAGTTCATAGACAAGTACATAAGTTAAACAACATATATCATTAAGGCAACCAGAGCAGTCTAACTACAATAACACCATATGCATGAAAATGTGCTGGCTCTTATTATATAAAGAAGTGTAAGTCTCAATCATACAATACATCCATGTAAACCTACTAGCCCCAATAGTGGAACGTTACAACCACATCCACCTGCTCCTCCAAAGAGATGTACTAGCTCTATGTAGTGGAGAAGCGAAGGCGCATTACAATATTGTCCAAGCCTTCTTCAAGATAGTCTTAGTAGAAGCTTGGTTGACCAAAAGGCTCTACAATGAGTTATGAGGGAATATTTATAGCAAAGTGTCGGGTGACCCTTGACATTCCTCTTTATGATAGTTCAACTACCCTCATGACTCTTCACCTACCCTATGATTGTTACATCCAACTATTGACACTTGAATTACACTTGACATGACTCAATGTTATAATGCACATGTACTCATGTGAGACAGCATGGCTTGAGCAAGCCTTGCAAGACATCACTAACACTCTATCCACTGTGATAAGACCAACACTTTGACATGCTTGTGATGCTGAAGGTGGTGAGTTGATGCCAAGCTTGATCGTTCGTGATGGTGTGCATGCACCTCATGGTGACATGTTGCTGAAGTGAACTCTTGCCTCCATTGCAACTGATGCATTGATTCAACCCCTTTATCTAACTTGTCTGCTAACATGCACATGGTCTTCTTGGGTGTGACTGAACTGGAAACACATTGACACATAATTTCTCTGTTGATCTTCAAGTGTGTGTTGGTGATCATGCACATCAACTTGCTGAAGTACATGTTCAGCTCCAGTTGGAATTGCTTCTCATCTTCGCCTTGGTGAGTGTGTTGAATGGGTTGGATTGCATGCATGCACACAACGACATGTGCACTATTGAATCCCTTGCATGTGATCCCAAACACTACTCCCCATGTCTACTCCATGTTAGCTACTGGGATGGATCTTTAACTTGTATGAGTGCAGTTTCATCTATGACTGCACAATGCACCCACTGTTGTTCTTAATCCTGTTGCAACTCATTCATCTATCTCTGCAACTTCATGTTCTTCCATGAGTTACTACTTAAGCACATGCAACTCCTTCGTTGTTCCATTCTCTATCTTTGCACGATCTTCATGTCGCGCAATCGCCTCATAGCCAGAGTCTCCAAAGTTTCTTTCATCATCAATGGATCTACTTGAGTTTGCAACCTTGTTCCACCTTCATGTTGTCAATAACCCTCCTCTTGCATTGATTGCATTTGGTATGTTATCTTCATCTATTGTTCATGATGCTACTTGTTGTGATGTTTCAGCTATCATATCTTGATGTGCTTGTCTACAAACAACTTGATGTCTTCATGGGTAGGCAAGTCCATAAACACTTGACCGACTGCATCCCCAAGTGTGCTCTGAATGGTGTTTTCATCTCTTCTCTCTTGGAAACCATTGTACCTATTCTGCTGAGAGGTAAATAAACACCTGTGATATGTGGATACATGAAAACACTCATGACAAGTAATCTATAAGTTTAAAACCACAATGAACATTAGAACTGACTTGCAACGTACCTGGGTGAATGATCATGAAGGTTACGCAATTTCAGCCGGGAGGTCAAGGGACCAACTGCCAAGACTGCACAAGGCATAGTCTAGGCTACTGGGAGATTGACTGACTACTAGAACTGCGCAATGCATAGTCCAGTCTAGCTGATGGCTACTAGGATTGTGCTATGCGGAATTCCAGCTGGGAATGACTGTTGTACCAGGGGTAGATTTGCACAATTTCTTGGGCCAAGCAGCCACTATCCTCAAAAAATGCGCAAAAGAGTCCTAGAGGCCACTATTTCACATGAATGCACAAATCTAGAAAGGAAGATGAGCCTTCCTTCCCCATATTGTGCAATGTAGCCTTGGTGAAGGCAGAGTTCGGGCCAAGGTTGGCCCGACTCGCCGATGAGAAACTGAAATCAAATAAGTCAATGAATGCATGTCGACACTAAGTGATAGCAAAAGTGGTTAATAGTGCATGAAAAATATGAATGAAATATTTAGCAAATAGATCAACATGCCTGTGGCTGAAGCAATTCGTCGATTGGGTGAACGTCCGTGCAAAACAGTTTCATGCATGCAAAAGTAGTGAGATAGCAATGAAAACTAAAACAAAGCTAGGACAAGCTAACGCATATGTAAATGCTAGCAAGTGTTCAAACAAATCAAGCAAACAATACCCCCACAAGCGAAAACACAAAAAGCTATAGAAATGCAGCATAAGGCATGGGAAGCGAGCTTACCCCAAAACAGCTGAGATGAATGTGCCGACTCCTCCTAGATGTGATGTGGGATGTCAAAGCTGCAAGGTTGATGTGAGGAATGAGCTCTGCAGTGTCCTGTTTATGATTTTTGATAACATCGAGGTTGTGACGTACATGTCACGAATCTAGGGGAAGTGATACTTGGTGGGAGGTTTCAAAATTTCTCCTTGCATGTAACCTCCAGCTTCTAAACATAGATCCCTCAAATAAGGGATGTCTTTGCATGTTTCCTTGGGAGAAATAAACCATGCATGCAAGTCTAGTTTGCTCAGTCCCAGAGGAAACCGATCAACTTAGTTGCAAATCTAAGAGACTGCTTGACTGCTGGAGAAAAATGCACATTTTTGGCTGGGAGTTGGGCTAGCTTCCCAGGAGATTTGCACAAATTTTAGGTAAAGCAGTTGACTGCTACCCAAATTTGCGCAAATTCTAGGTTGAGTATCTTTGTTGGGGAAATTTGTGCAAATCCTGTTGGGATTATTGGTAGACGGGATTGCAATCCTAGAGCCCAACATGCTGCCAAAGGGGATTGCACAATTTCTAGGGGGGAGGCTCATGTCCCTCTAGAAATGTGAAATTTTCAAGGGGAAGCTGCTTAGCCTACAGCTGGACCAAGTCGAGGTGAACAACGTATGAGGGGAATGGATCAAGCTATGATCGACAGACTGCCTTTATGCAAGAAAGATACTGAAGCTTGTGAACTTGACAAAGCAAGGAAAGCTAGTGTGAAGGTTGGAAGGGGGGCTCCAGAAAAAGGCTAAGGGGAAATTTTGGAGGGTGGTTGTAGCCACTACAACACTTGTCGACAAATTGGTAGAAATCCAGCTCTTTGAATGGACCTTGTTTGTGAAAAGCATCTAAATCCTCGAGAAGTATTGTTTAGTTTTCAGTTCATCTTGGTTTCACACTAACTTGATTGTAAGATGTAGCATCTGCTAAACCCTTGGTCGATTGACACACATTCCAAGCCAATGCAACACAATTGTTTCGATTGGGGTTGAGGGGTATACAGGTGCACAAGTAGTATGATCATCAGAATCTTAGTTTCATCTCTAATGTTGCTTCACTACTAGTAGGCCTGGACAGTACCCCGGTGGAGTCACATAGGAACACAAGCATGGCTTTGCTGCCAGCGAGCCTGGTCAATACCCCGGCGGAGTTACTTGCATCACCTCCCTGTGTAGGAAACCTTTCTCTTCTTTCACCTTATTCATTTTTCATTTTTCATTTTTGACTTTTCATTTTTTCATTTTCCACTGTGCATAACACTTATTCATTTTAGAGGCAGAAGAGGGATCCTAACTTATTTATAGAAGAAGAGGTTTTTCCAGTAGGAATTAGTTTATTGTATCTCTGACATGCTTGTTAAGGTTTCCCTTGTTACCTTACTCTACTTTACTGAGCTATTAAGGCTTAACCCAAAAACTATCGAGTAGAGAAGGTGACACTACTTAGCATGCAAGCGATGTGTTTACACTAAGGTTCACTTCGAACGATATGTATTTTCCTTCAATGTATCATGGACTAAAAGTAACAAGCTCATCATACAGAGGCAAAATGATAGATAACCAAGTAGTGATAGTTGTACAAGCCCTCTTGTACTTTACTCAACTCACTTCAAGAGTCATACATGGTTTCATGCAAAACTAACCTATGAAAAAAACAAGCGAACGAACTAACAATCGACAAAGCAAAGCAAGAGAAAAAGCAAAAATGAAAGTGAATAAAGTAAACAAACAAGCAACCAAACAAACAATCAAACAAAGCATGCAAGCAAATAAGCATGCAAGAAAATAACTGAAGGCAAACACTTCTCCTACTCCTACACTAACGATACATGGGTTTGATCACATGAAGTGATACTTCCAATGCAGCCACCGACGCATTGGTAGACCCATGTTGGTGAAGGCTTGGCCTACGAGCAACCTAGTTGTGCAATCTAGGAAGCAAGAAAGATATAATAATGAAGACAACCACACATTCTGATTCAAAGTTCCCATAGGACATAAGTGAGTGAATGTGCATGATGGGTAGTCTGAGGAATTATCATGGTGTTGTGTGACATTACGTGAAATTTTGAAGCATAAGCACACTCTTCATTGTGACATGCAAGTAAACAAAAGAAACAAAGAAAACTTGCATCACACACAAGTGCTTGCAATGTAAGGCTCCTCTAATGCATGATCAATGGGATCATGTAGTTTGAGGGGAGCAACTAAAATATGAGTGTTAGATTGATCTTGAGTGCATATAGATGAGTGATGAGGAGTCTTGAGTGTTTGAGCAATTTCTTGATCAGAAGCGAAACCAACCTTAGCATAGTGAGGCTCTGGCATAATCATCAGCTTGGGCTGGAGTGCCTTGATGGTCTGTGGGGTTTCCACTTCGTTGACAGATGGATCTTCGTAGACTAGTGGCTTAGATGGTTTAGCAGTGAGTGAATCAAGATTGTGATTAGATGATGAGGTGAAGAGATCACGACAACCAAGATCAAAAAATTCAAGATGTTGGTCGGCACCCTCATGGTTTCAAGAATCACAAAGAGGGGTAGATGAGGAGGAACGATGTTTGCCCTTTGAATTTTTAGAAAGAGAAGATGAAAGATCAAGTGGATTTCTAATGAATGATTGGTCCTCTTCATTGTTGGATGATGGGCTAACATACGATGTGTCCTTCCAAAGATCAACATGGGTGCATCCATGGATGAAGACACACATGCAAAATCGTGGATGGCAGGTTCACCAACGATGTTAGGAAATAATGAAGAGGGCTCGGACAGAAGGGAGTCATCCTTCGTCGAGTGCTAATGCTCAATCTCACACACATACTCTTCATGAATGACAGCACATGTTGGTTGTGCAACACCAATTTTATCAGCGATTTTTTCCTCATTCGCAACAAGTGAAGAGTCCGGAATGAACAAACACAAGACAACATCATCCGGAGGAATACCCAGGTGCAAAGATAGAGGTTGTAGAAAAGAATGCATGTGAGAACTTGAAGGACACACAACCAAATCTGCGTGAAAATGGAGTGGAGTGATGTTGGGAGAGTGTGAAGGATGAATAGGCGTGCAAACATGATCATCGACATCATTGGGTGATGGTGGAACTATTGAATGAGAGGGAGGGAGATAGTCCATCGAGACAGTGCCTACTCCCACGTGAGATTGCACAATTCAATCAATGAAGAAGGTTGAGCGAGGCTTGATCTCAAGATTTCTCTTGGGACAAGCATATTTCTTAAGGTAGTAATCGAACCGGTCCTAGAGATAAGCGAACTTCATCTGGCTCCTCGAAGCTTGAAACTGTAAGTCACAGAAGTGCTGCCAAAAATCGATAACGGATTCATGCGGAGCCCTTTATTGTTGTAACAATTTTCAGTCAATATGGTCTAGATCAAAATGATATAACGTGTATTTAGTAAGATCACAAAAGTGCTCACATGACTGCATAGTGTCAGCTAGTAGGCTACGCACCCAACGAAATGGAGATTCACGAAGTGTGTATGCAAGTAGCAAACTAGCCTATTCGTGAGTAAACTCATCTTCCTCATAAATCATGGAAAGAAAGTTATGTAAGTGCTCAGGCTAGGCCACTTCGCCTTCACCATCATATGTTTGAGTGGACAAGAGATTGAAAAGCTTCCCCAAGATGGAGACATCTTCGTGATTTGAAAAACACCTCGGGGAAGAATAATGTAAGACTCCATGAAAGATATCCAAAGGTTCAAAACTGGATGGGAGGACATTGTTTGTCATCCGACCCTCCTTATAGTGCTAGAAATGTTGATAGTGCTAGATCTGCAAACATGTCAAGGGGATCTCCCTGGTAAGAAGTCCCAATTAGACCTCAAACTATTTGGTGCAGGAGTCTGAGCAGTGGCTCGTAAGGTAATGCCTTCACCTCGATGTCACATAGAGGCAAGTAAGATAACTTTGTCAGTAGCAACAGTGTGACTGATGGAGTGAGTCAAGGAAGGTGTATGAGAGATTCTAACACTTTGAAATCGGAAGGAGGTGAAGGTGAGTTCTAAGTTGAAAGGGATCAATCCCAACTCAGCTAGGAACACACAACACAAAGGACATGCATAGCTTTCAGTGCAGAATTCCACTCAGATGTGGAAATCACATCATACAAGATAAGATAACACATAAAACACTCAAGGATTGGTCTGAGATGAGTGTGACAGTTGTTACAACAAGGTTCATGTGAAAGTTATGTCTGATGTATGGTAGAGTAGTCGACACAGACGGTGACAGCATTAACAACATATACATCACATTAGCAACAAGATTCATATAATTACATGTGAATCAGTTTCATACGCAAGTATGTAAGTTAAACAAAATATATCATTAAGGCAACTGGAGCAGTCCAACTATAATAATGACATATGCATGAAAATGTGTTAGCTCTTATTATATAAAGAAGTGTAAGTCTCAATCATACAATACATCCATGTAAACTTGCTAGCTCCAAGAGTGGAACGTTACAGCCACATCTTCCTACTCCTCCAGAGAGATGTACTAGCTTTAGTGGATAAGCCAAGGCGCGTTATAATATTGTCCAGGCCTTCTTCAAGATTGTCTTCGTAGAAGCTTGGCTGACCAAAAGCCTCTACAATGAGTTATGAGGGACTATTTATAGCAAAGGGTGGGGTGACCCTTGACATTCCCCTTTGTGACAGTTCAACTACCCTCAAGACTCTTCACCTACTCTATGACTATTGCGTCCAACTATTGACACTTGACTTACACTTGACATGACTCAACATTACAATGCACATTTACTCACGTGAGACAACATGGCTTCAGCAAGCCTTGCAAGACATCACTAACGCTCAGTCCGCTGTGATGAGACCAACACTTTGACATGATTATGATGTTAAAGGTGGTGATTTGATGCCAAGCTTGATCATGCATGCTGGTGTTCATGCACCTGACGGTGACATCATGCTGAAGCGAACTCTTTCCTCCATTGCAACCGGTGCATTGATTCAGCCCCTTCATCCAACTCATCTACTAACATGTGCATGGTCTTCTTGGGTGTAGTTTAACTGGAAACGCACTTATGGATAGTGTCCCTGTTCGTATTCAAGTGTGTGCTGGTAGTCATGCCCATCAACTTGCCGAAGTACATGTTCAACTCCAGTTGGAATTGCTTGTGGTCTTCACCTTCGTGAGTGTGTTGAATGGGTTGGATTGCATGCATGCGCACAATGACATGCATGCTACTGAATCCCTTGCATGTGATACCAAACACTTCTCACCATGTTTGCTTTATGTTAGCTGCTAGGATGGATCTTTAACTTGTACGGGTGCAGTTTAGCTCGTGAGTGCATGATGTTCCCACTATTGTTTCTGATCCTGCTACAACTCATTCGTCTATCTATGTAGTTTCATGTTCTTCCTTGAGTTGCTACTTCAACACATGAAACTCCTTCTTGGTTCCATTATCTGTCTTCACACGATATTCATGTCGAGTCGTCACCTCATATCTGGATTCTCTAAATTTCCTTTCATCATCAATGGATCTACTTGAGCTTGCAACCTTGTTCTGCCTCCGTGTTGTCAACAACCCTCCTCTTGCATTCATTACATTTGGCATGCTATCTTCAATTGTTGTTCGTGATGCTGCTCGATGTGATGTTATTGTTGTCATATATTGATGTACTTATGTATGAATAACTTGATGTCTTCGTGGGTAGGCAAGTCCATAGAGACTTGACCGGCTGCATCCCCAAGTGTGCTCTAAACAACGTATTCGTCTCTTCTCTCCTGAAGACCATTGTACCTATATTGTTGAGAGTCAGATGAACACTTGCAATACCTGGAGACATGGAAACAGTCATGGAAAGCAATATACTAGTCAAAATCCACAATGAACATGAGAACTGGCTCGCAACATACCTGGGTGAATGATCATGAAGGTTGTACAATTTTGGCCAAGAGATGGGGAGACCGACTGTCGAGACTGCACAAGGGATAGTTTGGGCTACTGGGAGACTTATTGACTGCTGGAGCTATGCAATGCACAGTCCAATCTAGCTGTTGGGATTATGCAATGTGTAATTCTAGTTGGGAAGGACTGTTGGCCGAGGGACAAATTTGCATATTTTCTTCGGTCGAGTAATCACTATCCTCCAAAAATTCACAAAATAGCTTTGGAGGCCAATGTTAGGAAGAAATGCGACAAATCTGGAGAGGCAGGTGAACCTTCCTTCCCTAGATTTCGTAATGCAGCCTTGGTGAAGGCAGAGTGCAGTCCAAGGTTACCCTGACTCGTCGATGGGCAACTAAAACAAAGTATGTCAGTGAATGCATGGCAATGCTAATTGATAGCAGAAGTGAATAACGGTGCATGCAAAACATGAATGAAAGATTCAGCAAACAGAACAACATTCATGTGGGTGAGGCAGTTCGCTGGTTGGGCAAGCATTCGTGCAAAATAGTTTCATGCATGCAACAACAGTGAGATAGCAATGAGAACTAAAACATAGCTATGACAAGCTAATGTATATGTAAATGACAACAAGCATTCAAAGAAATCAAGAAAACAATACTCCTACAAGAGAAAACATAGAAAGCGACAGAAATGCAACACAAGGCACGAGAAACAAGCTTACCCCAAAATAGCTGAGTTGAATGTACCGACTACTCCTAGATGTGATGTGGAACGTCAGAGCTGCAAGGTTAATGTGAGGAATGAGCTTCGCAGTGTCTGATTAATGAGTTTTGATAACATCGAGGTTGTGATGCACATGCCACAAATCTAGGGGAAGCAACACTTGGTGGGAGATTTTGGAATTTCTCCTTGCATGTAACCTCCAACTGCTAAACATATATCCCTAAAACAAGGGATGTCTTTGCATTCTAATTTAGGAGAAACAACCCATGAATGCAAGTCTGTTTTGCTCAGTCCCAGAGGGAACCAGTCAACTCAGCTGCACATGAAAGGGACTGTTGGAGAAAAATGTATATTTCTGGCTGGGAGTTGGGCTAGCTTCCCAGGACATTTACGCAATGTTTGGCCAACGAAATGGACTGCTGCCCATATTTTCACAAGTTATGGGTTGAGCAACTTTACTGGGGAAATTTGAGCAAATCCTACTAGGAATGTTGGAAGATGTGATTGCATAATCCTGGAGCCCAGTAGGCTATAAGAGAGGATTTCACAATTTTTGAAGGGAAGGTTGGTTGTCCTCTAGAATTTCACAATTTTAAAGGGGGAGCTGCTCAGCCTATAGCTGGACCAAGTTCGAGTGAACATCTTGTGAGGGGAATGGATCAAGTTGTGACTAATAGGTTTCCTTTATGCAAGAAAGATATTGAATCTTGTGAACTTGATAAAGCAAAGCAAGTTGTTGTGAAGGTTGGAAGGGAGGCTCCAAAACAAGGCTAAGGAAAAATTTTGGAGGGTGGTTGTATCTGCTACAACATATTGGCATATTTTTGTTGACCAACAAAAATTCCATTAGCAGATTGCTTAATTTCAATGCTTAAGAAATATTTCATGACCCCTGCATCAGCCATATAAAACTATATTTTGATTGTTCCTTTGAACTCTTCTAACATCTTATTTCATGTATAAGGAAGATCGTCAATGTAAAAGTGTAAAATAAGGATTTTACCTTCATGAGTTTTGGTATACAAGGTTGCCTCATGGTTTCTTCTACAAAAACCTCTTTTGATGAGATAGGTGTTGATGTGATGGTACCAAGCCTTTGGATCTTGCTTCAAACCATAAAAATCTTTCATCAATTTGTATACCTTATTCTCTTGTCCTTGAAATTCAAAACCAAAAGGAAAATGTACATAAACTTCTTCCTATAATATACCATTTAGGAAAGAAAATTTTACATCAAGTTGATAGAATTTCCATTTGTGTTCTATTATTGTGAACAAAATTGTTCTAGAAGTGTCTAATATTGCTACTGGAGCAAAGGTTTAACCATAGTCGCCAGCAAATTGTGGTGAGAATCCTTTGGAAACAGACCTTTCCTTATGTTTCTCAATCTCTCATTCTTCATTCAGCTTGGTCTTATATGCCCATTTTACACCAATTCTAGTTTTGTCTCTTAGGAGATCAGCTAATTCCCAAGTCTGGTTCTTCTCTATGGCTCCAGCTCATATATTTCTTTGATGCTTCTTGTTTTCTAATTGTCTTTTGATTGAATCACTAGCGGATTCACTGCTTGAAGATGTACCATTTGCATAATGGTGTGGGTCTTCGTAAACCTGTAATATTGGTATTTATGGTGGATAAAAAAGCTATTTTGAAGCTTCATCAACATGATCAAACGAAGATTTATGTTCAAAAAAGTTAACATCTCTATTTAAAACAAACTTCTTGGTAATTGGATTGTAAATTCTATAGGCCTTTGACTGCTCACTATAGACTACAAAAATATGTCTTTCACTTTTATCATCAAGCTTCTTTCTTAGCTACTCAGGAACATGTGCAAAAACTATTTATCCAAAAATTCAAAAGTGAGATACATTTACCTTTTTACCATCCATGCTTCTTGAAGTACTGCATCTTGGATATTGGTTGTTGGAGATTTGTTGAGAACATACATTGTTATGGAAACTTCTTCAGCTCAATATTCATTTGAGAAACTTTTCTCATGAAGCATACATCTAGCCATGTTCATGATTGACTTATTTTTACTTTCTGCCACTCCATTCTCTTGTAGAGTATATCTTGTTGTGTTATGCATTATGATTCCTTGTTGTTTAAAAAAATATTTGAAGGTATTGGAGATGTACTCTCCTCCTTTTTTTGACGTGTGGAATTTTAAAGTCTTTCCACTCTGCTTTTCTACTTCTCCTTAGAATTATTTGAACCTTGAGAATTTAACTGATATATTTTTTAGAAATTACGCCCATATCTTCCTGCTATAATCTTTAGTAAAGGTTGTAAAATAAATACTTCCACCAATGGAATGTGTCTTCATTGGGCCACATATATATGTATGGACTATCTCTAAAGGATCTTTTTCTCTAGAGGAATATGTCGAAAATCTATCTCTTTTATGCTTTGCTAGAACACAAATTTCACAATTACAATTTTTTTTTCATTCATAACAGAGAGACCAATGACCAATATTGAATGTTTTTGAAGAATACTTAGACTCTTAAATGGGATGTGGCCATGCCTAGAATTCCATAGCTGAGACTCATTTATTCTTGACAAATTGTAGGAAAAATAGTTTGAGAGATTTCAACTTCTAAGATTCAATGGAAACATCATATTCTTGGGTTTTTCAACCTTTTCTATCAATCTTTTGATGGGAGGTTTGTTATAGATATAACATGTGTTCCCTTTGAATATCACATCAGAACCATGTTCCATCAATTTTCCTACATTAATGAGTTTATGCTTCAAAAGTTGAACATAATAAACATGAGGTGTGTATTTTTGTTGATTTTGTTTGGTAAGAACAGGGATAGTACCTTTCCCTTTAGCTCTAATACAAGAACAATCTCCAAGAGTGATTTTCTATGCTATGGAAGCATCAAGATAAGAAAGAATGTTTTTGTTAACTTTCATATTATTGCTGCAACGACTGTCCAGTAACCAAAGGTCCTCACTATGAGTTTCTTCAAAAAGATGGTAAGAAAGAAACATTGCCTCAAAGGATTCTCCTTCACTGTTGGAGAAATGGAAATTTCCTCTTTGTTGATCTGACTCTCTTTCTACACTCATGTTCATAATAGCCAATTTTCTTACAGTAATAGAATTGAACATTATATTTTCTCCATGTTCTACTTATATCTGTTTGGTTTTGTGGAGGTATTCATTGTTGTACTACATGATGATGTTCTAATCTACCTTTGCCTCAGCCTCAACCTCACTTGATGTCACCTCTATATCCTCTACCTCTACCTCTTCTAACAGAGAGTTATTCTTTGGAATCTTGTTCCATGGTGTATGCTATCAATTTGAGTCATGTTTCATGTGCCAGAAGTAATCCATTCAATTTTTCTACCGAGAAATTTGTAAAATATTTCGATTCTAGAATTGTTGTTACAATCATGTCATATTTATTTGGACGGATTCAAAGAAATTTTTCAACGATCGTATGATCTGTAATGGTTTCACCAATGAGTTTGATATGATTGAATATTCCCATTACTATAGTCATGAACTCATCCACATTCTCTATGTCACTCATCTTCAAGGTTTTGAACTGAGCTCTTAATGTCTGCATTTTAACAGTCTTCTATTGGGTCCCTATAATACCAGTGATTACCCCATTACTATTGTAGCTGTACCCCTTATTAGTATTGTTGTGCCCCTATTGTCCCCCTATTGTTATTACTGTGCCCCATAGAATCCCTCTATTGTTATTTTTGTGGCTTTATATCATTATTGTTAGGTAGACTGGGTTATATTGTGACTCCTTAGACTCCTATATATAGAAAGAAGGTTTTATCATTTGAATCATCCAAGAATTGTTCATTTATGTAATGTAAAGGAGGTTTCCCCCTCAAAGAGGCTGAGTTCTAAGGCATTGATCTAACCTTTCTATCCTTTCTTGAGCTGGGTTCATAACATTTTGTACCAGAGCTTTGGATTCTAGGGTTTCCCTGCTCCAAACCGGTCATCGTGGCATTTTCGCTATAACTTGTTTTCTGTGACGTTTCAGAAGCTAAAAAAAAAAACCATTTGAGAAGACATCGTACTGAATCTCATGTCCAAATTTCCCAGATTTTCGCGCCATATTTTCGGAGATATGAACTGAGGAAGTTGGTCCTTTTGTAGAATCCTAAATTACATTCAAAACAGGTGACCTGGGGAAAATAATCATAACTTTCTCTCTGAGCATCAGATTGAAATTTCGTCAGAAGGTATAGAGAGAGGATGGACTTTAGTTTCTTGTGTATATTTTTCAGAGCGAAAGATGAAAATAGGGACACGTGGCATGTCGTACAAGTTCACTCTACTGAATTAGTCTATAATGAGGTCACTGTGGGAGATTTGGCATAACGCTTAGAGAATCCAATTGGGGTCAGACTGGTGGCATTGGAAAGAGGACACGGAAGGCTACCACAGGTCATAATTTCAGAACTAGATGATCCAAAATTATAGAGGTACATCAGAGGCAATATCGAGCTCCTACAAAGTGAAAAAAGGTGTGTATATTTTTTTAAATGTTTACTTAAGCTTGGTTTGAAAAATTATTTTGAAGGAATTCAAAGGGCATAGTAAAGCATTATTATTGGTAATTGATGCCCCGAGGAAAGAAAATG
>APFE030700087.1:28253-57222 GCA_000404065.3 Pinus taeda | reverse complement strand
TCCCTCCATATTGTGGCATATCTCATGGAGGTGAGGCCATGGTCCCCTAAGGTTTCTTCTTGGTCTATTTTTTTTTTTGATCTCGCTAATACCTTTCCTATTTGTTTCTTTAATGGGGCCTCTACTAGTGGGGATTGTGGGTGTGAAGTCTCTCTCGATATTGAATCTCTTCTATCATTTTTCTTCAGATGGTTCAGTGGTCTGGGAAACAAATGTAAGACTAATATGTTGGAATTATGGGGAGCATTACATGTGGCTCAATGGCTTAGCATTGATAGTATTTTGATAGTTGGGGACTCCATTTCGACGATTCATTTGATACAAGACTATTTTTTCTTTCACATTCCAACCCTTCTCAATTGAAGGCAACACATTTTAGAACTTATGGCTCTCTTTTCGGAGGTTTCATTTCAACATCTCTATAAATAGAAGAATGTCGAAGCTGATGCCCTCTCCAAGCATGTCCTCTCTCTTTTTCCTGATTATATGTTTTTTGAACAGATAGTGGATGTATCCATTTGAAGTGATGGATCCTTTGCGTATTTATGATCTCATACTAGTTTTTCTTCGGCCTTCATATTGCCTTTGAGGTGGCGATTCGTGTTTTCTACCTTAGTCATGTATCTTCATCCATATCACTTTTTGTTTCCCTTGATTGTCTATTTTTGCAACATAACTTTGTTTCTATTTGATGTGTTGGAGATTTTCTTCCTCTGTTTTTTCGGTCGTGAAACAAGGGTTTTTCCTTAGTCTCTCAGTTGATGAATGACTATGATATTGTCCACAATACAAAATGTTCAAGATATATGAATATGTAAAACATTTCACTTTTAATGAAAATGTTTTAGTTTTTTCTTTTGAAAAAAATATCTAAGTTTTTTTTTATCTAGAAATTTTTTAATAAATTTGATGTGAAAATATTTTTATTTTATTTTATTGTAATTTAAAATCTGGGTATACGGTCACAAAACCATTGAGAAAATTATTCCTGGAATACAAATTTAAACCATAAACATTCAGTGCAAAGTTAGATCAATTCAAACTTTTGAAAGAAAGCTAAGCTTGGAGTAAATTATAGGCATTACCTATAAATAATGTAGTAAGTCATTATAAGTTCTCAATTCATTAATTAATAATAGAGCACGTTCGCCAGTGGTCACATTAGTCTGATCAACCATCAATGACGAGTTTTATTGAGCCTATAAAATTATGCGAGCTGGTACAGTAATGGTCTTAGTTTGATCCATAAAAAATGATGAGTTTTATAAACTACTAGAAAATTATGTGTATGGAAAAACTTACATCCAAACATTGTGAATCAATAAGATATTAATCAGGGTATGTGCAATTACATTCAAAATATGAAATATATATGTAATGGAAGAATATGAATATAGGTGGTATTCTGAAAGAATGAATTCAGAGCAATGGAAAATGGTAATGAATGCTAAATCGTGGGCACCAAGTTTCAGTATTATTTGGAACCAACATATTTGCCAACACGATAGTAATTTCATGTGATAAATGTGTCACCTCTCTTATAGTTGATGGCCGCACATCCAACTTTAGTGATTGCTCTCCAAACGATCTAGGTGTAGTGGGTTTAGCCTTGCCCCAAGCAAAAACTATTTTCAGCACAGTTACACCACTTTCTCTCATCTACTCATGCACCAAAAACATCTATAGCATCCCAACGACTGCTACTTCCCTAGAATATGTTCTCTCTGAATGGCATTTTAGAATGTTGGAGGAGGAATTTGCCCCTTCTTTTCCTTGTATATGTACGCACATACTTTGTAAGCATGGCATCCCATTTTAGTGGAGGGACTCCCACTTGCCTCCTTGCCGTGTTATGTGGAACTAGAAATCCTTCAATCATTTCACTAATACTCGTACCTGCTGCGCCCACTTGTAAGCTACTCATTACAACACTTAAGGCAGCAACTACAACCAGTAGACACAATAACCTGTTCATTTTAAAAATAACGACGAAAAATAATCCTGATTAGTGGCAAAGTAAGGGCTAGGCTTGGACAGAGCAATGGCAATATCCTATACTACAACTACAGAGGAAATTGTTCCCTGAAGAAAAGATATTAAAATCTACCTACACTTTACCTTGTTTATATATTGTTGATGAAAACTATTAATAGAAAGCCAAGGAAGTGTTGTAATAAGAGTGAAGAAGCTGATGAATTTCAGCTGGTGTGTCAAATGTAAGCGTTAAAGAATATATATGGGATAACATAGTGTCGACATTATATCCTCCCAAATAAAGCAGTGTAGAGAAAAAAATCGAAATATATAAGCACAAAAAGAAAAGTGCATGGTTATAGCATATCCTTTTTCGTTTTCAATTGATGTAGCTACAAAAATCAGCACTATTTTGAACATGAGGCATTAGAAGGTTCATGCACCTGAGGATGCAATGAATACATCTTATCTCATGCTTCCTACAGAAGAAACGTGTGTTGAGGTTTGACTTGGTTGAAGGAGACATCGGTGACAACAGATTGAGGGATGACGGTTTGTCTATTGACAAAGAATCATAAATTCCATCTACATATTCATTATATATATCATGATTTACACACTATTCATGTTCATCGTAAGTATCGAGTTTTATGTGATCAATAGAAGTGTTGCACCTCATGTGTTTTGAACCTCATGTGTTGTGAGTGAATTTGTATTTTGTCTCCTCCACCTTTCCATCGAATTGGTATAAAGAAAAAGATACAAACAATAAGAAAGAACAAATTAGCAACCGGCCGTGTAAGAGGAGAAATATATTTTTCTCTTTGTTAATACTATAACACACCTTACACCTTGTAATTATACGCAAAGCATTATAATGCACTCCAATGTAAGCAAAAACGACATTACAAGTTTAAACTTACTCTGTGTTTGAGTTAATGCTTACATTCCATATTTGAGAGAGGAATTGGTTTGTCATGGTTGAGAAATTCTCTCAACCACTCTCTCTAAATTAGGAATAAGTTGGATCTCAAAAACTCTATTTAATAGAGTGATCTGAATGTAATCTGTGTGTGAGTGTGTTTACACATGCACCATTTGTGCTTAATATAATTGTATTTCTGTAACTGAGTATGATATAGCAGTTTTTATCATGGTATCAGAGCTAGATTTGAACCTGTGTTGTGAGGAGGTGCATCTGGATGTTAAACCTATGTAAAAGTTGATTCTGTTTGAAGCCCTCAGCTGTCCGTCTCTTGACATACTCTCGTATGTCGTAATCGGGGAACCTGATAGTCGGCTATGGCATCGTCCATCTCCAGTGTGCAGCTGCACGGTATTGATTAGTGGGCGAATGCGTTGAGAAGAGAATGGTTTTTATTTGTGGATATGGGCATCGGGCCACCTTTTCTTTACGAAAATAGGAGAGGTGAAAATGCTACAGAGAAAAAGGTATTTTTATCTCGACGGGATTTTTCTCGCCATTTTAGGAAAGTTGCACACACTTCACCGAAGTCACGCTTTTCGCACGGTGGTGGTGGTGTCGGAGAGAATAAACTTCCGAAGTGTGGGATACAGCCCTCAGCCTCTGTTTTCTTCTCGCTACGAGCCAACGACGTGTTGAACGTAGAAAGAGATATTACCTTCTTACACCGTTTATGTGGAGAATTCAGACATGACGATAACAGTTCTCTTTCAAAAGTTGTCAAATCAGATGGTGGCCACTTGTTTGCGTATACAATCAGGCAGTATTCAAAGTCTTACGCCTCTAATGTTTGTTCACATTTCTAGGATTTTCAATGTTTTACAATCAGCAAAGGCCCAGATAGACTTGGGTTCACTTTTTCTTTATTGTGGCGATAGAGATTGGGATAGTTATTCATAGATAGACCTCCAATGATGAATTCAATGAAGAGAGTGAATCTATTAAACTTTTTTAAAAATAACCGGCAGTTCAACTATGTGTCTGATGCCAGTACTTAAAGATCAAGTAGTAGTAAAGCTCAATATGGATGGTTGTCTAGATAGTATGGTAGTTGCGGATGCGGATCTAGGGAAGGATCCCTCATTAGTGGTAGACGTGGAAGTGGTTTCCTAATGAGGTTATGCGACAAATTGGGATGATGTCCAGTAATTGACTTCGACAGGTCCTTGCTTCGGGTGTTGAGGAAGGGAACTCGGGAATCCAACTTGCCAACTACACCTTTCTGAGGGTTATGAGGCAACTTGATGGAGCATCTACTGATAAGCTTGATTATTTTGTTATTTTCATGTAATGTAATCATTAAGGGGGGCTGTTGGAGTTAATTCTTACATTCCATATTTGAGAGAGAAATTGGTTTGTGATGGTTGAGAAATTCTCTCAACCACTCTCTCTAAATTTGGAATAAGTTGGATCTCAAAAACTCTATTTAATAGAGTGATCTGAATGTAATATGGGTGTGTGAGTGTGATTACACATGCACCATTTGTGCTTAATATAATTGTATTTTTGTAACTGTGTATGATTTAGTTGTTTTTATCACTTCGATTTGCATACACTTGAGTTCTTTAGGTGTTTGTACCTTTAGATGACTAACGCGGAAGTTAGTCACTCTTGAAGGCCTTACCACGTTGTCCATCACCAGAATGGAAGCATTAATAAACCAAAGAAGATACGTTTCATTTTTAAATTGTGAAGTCAAGTTCACTTGGTGCTATTCGTGTTTATGAGAGTGGCTTTTTAAAATCCCTTTTAATATATCAAAGGAGACACGTAAGCTTTATATTAAAGTGGTTATTTTTAGGATTGATTTTATAAGGGGCTTAAAGTTTTTCAACAGGGTTTCTTTGAAACGATCTTTTGGAAAAGTGGTTTTAATTTTTTTTTTTTTTATATATAAAATAAAATCTTAGGGTTTTATGGAAAGAGGTTTTTTTGAAAAAGTTTATTAAATGAGAAATTTTAGGGTTTTTTAAAAATGATATTTTTGAAGAATGATGATTTTCTCAAATTTTCAACTCTAGTTACCTTTGTTTACAAGGAAAGATTATGATGTGCAAGCCATTAAGATGATGACCATTTTACAAGCTCGTGACGTTTGGGATGATGTCAAGCTTGTTTTTTTAGAACCTAAGGATGAAGCAGCAGAACGAGCTCTCAAAAATACAAAGAAGGAACAATGGAAGAAAGACAAGAATTAGAATGCACGAGAATTGTATCTTATTTCGCAGGGAGTGTACCGAGCAGTGTTCTAGAAGATCATGATCACGTCTTCAGAAAAGGAAGCATGGGATACCCTGGTGACAAACTATAAAGGTATGGCCAAAGTCAGTACTGTTAAGTTGCGGAATACTAGGAGAGATTTTGAAATTCTACATATGAAAAAGACAGAGGACATTGATTCTTTCATGAATTGGGTCATAACTGTCATAAATTAGTTAAATATTTATTGTGAAGAAACTAAAGATCAAACAGTGATTGAGAAGGTCCTCAGGTATTTGTCTACCAAATTTGATGTTGTGGTAACAACCAGAGAAGAAGCCAAGGGTTTGGCATCATTGGCAGTTGATGATTTGATGGGATCACTTCTATCACATGAGGTAAGGATAAAAAGAAATAAGGGTTCCACTTTAGAGACGGCTTTCAAAAGTTAGGTTTCTATTTCAAGAGACAAAGGTCAAGGCAAAAGTAGATCAAGATGCTGAGGACGAGGTGGAAGATATGATGGTCAGAGAGATGGCCCAGAAGAGAATGAACATGAAAGTGGAAGAAACTACATAACCTTCAAAAATAATCAAATAGTTGACAAATTGAAGGCGAGATGTTATTATTGCAATAAATTTGGTCACTATGCTCGTTATTACAGGAAGAAGATAACTGATAAAGGGAACCAGAGATCTAATGTCATGACAGAGAGTACTAACTCCATGTTCATAGCTTGTCATATCATGCATCCACCTTCTGTTAGTGTGTGGTCGTTAGACAATGCTTGTAGTGACCACATGATAGGAAACAAGAATTTGGTTGCCAATATAGATCAATCTGTGAATACATAGGTAAATTTGGGTACTGATATGACTGTGGAAGTAGATGGCAAAGGAGTGGTCAACATTCTGACCAAGCAAGGGGAGCTGAAGACAATCTCAGAGGCATATTATGTTCTGTTGTGCCCTACAACAACCCCCCATTTCATATCATTACTATTCCAAAAAACATAATATGAAATGGGTCCCTTTTTAATTTTTGTTTTTAATTGGTAGCAATTTAAGTTCTATTTTAAAAGGCCCGAAGAAATAAAAGAAAACATTACTAAAAGGCCTCTTCAATAAAACCAATCAAAAAAAACCTTAACGTAAAATGATTAGTCTTTTTTCATTGCGATAAAGCGATCGCAAGATCGCATATCGCAATGACAAAGGGAACACAACTTGAGGACATTTTGATTTGCTCCGATGCGAAATCGCTATCGGGTATCGGCAATAAATAAAGTAACACAATTAAGGCCCCCTTGCTCCGATGCGATGCGATATCGGCAATCGACAATCGGTGATAATTTCTAAACGCAAATAAGCTCCCTCTTGCCCCGATGCGATGCGATATCGCTATCAGCAATTGGCAATTGACCATGCACACATTCTTAACCGCCCCACTCGCTACTCCCGACGCGATGCGATATCGCTATCAGCGATCGGTGATTCCAAATAGAACCAAAACAATGAATTATGATTTTCCCGACGCCCGATTGCGGAAAGGGCAAAAGCACAGTTTTCAAAGTAAAACCATAAAGGCAGTTTAATACGATTTATTCGTAATTAAGGCACTATCTTTCGAAAAGCCGCTCATCCGCTCTCAACCGCCAAATCGCCCAAGGCATGCTTCAAATAAATCATTTGGCCATTAACCGAAATGACTGGTATTAATGAGATTGACTGGCCTTAACGGCCATTTCATGAAAACAACAAGCTTGCGATCTATTCATAGATTTGATTTGAAGCCATCTTAAGCCAATCGATCACCATGAATTTATCAAGATATATATATATATATATCTCAGTCTATTCAATTCATGTTATTACTTCCTGTATTACGCCTATCGTTCTCTCTGTGCAGAATTCTCCCGCAGAAACAAATTTGAGTGGAATGGGAAAGAAGTCCAAAAAGATCACAATGCCTTCCGCTTCACCGGTCGCAGGGCAACCTGTCGTTGATCCAGGCAGTAAAAAGAAAGGGCTTATATCGGACACTACGTGCCTGGGACTTACCAGAGCTACTTGGCGAGGAACATATAACTTGATTGAAGTCGAAGAGCCGAGGGTGACGGGAATACAAGTCTCATGCGACAGCACCAGCAAATTTGAGGCTAATCTAAAAGATTTGGCCAATTCCTTTCTTCAAAGAATAGCGGTCCGGAAGCAAATTCTCCCATATACGGATGTGGTAAGGTGGGCAATCCAAGAGATCCCAATTATCGATAGAACTTTCAGCACTATAGATGGGAGGATTTTCGGTTCTTTTCGAGCCGAATACCTAAGGAAAATGTATCATTTATCGGCGGACGAGAAGAAGTATAACACGGCATTCCTAGAGAAGTTCCGAGCAGAAAATGAGACTGAGTCCGAACCAATTCGAGGCTGGAGACAAAATCCAGCAAAGCACAAGCATGAATCTTCGGGTAAGTACTCGGTTGATTCTCTATGCTCTCCTTATTGCTATGCTGGGATTATGATGTGCAGACTATGGGGATTACATGATTTCGCCAATTTTACCATAGAAATGGTCCCCCTAATGGAGGCGGCATGTAGTGGCGAGATAATGGATTGGGCGGATATATTATCCGATAAGTTAGCCACTGCCATTCTTAATTTCAGATTTAATTCTCGCGTCACTCAGAGGTTCATTCCGCCATTTTACTACAGTGCCTATGTATTAGACGTTTTATGTTTTAATTCTGAATTTCCTGTGCTCGGATGGAGGTGGACGTCGCAAGACCCCTTACCCGTCCACATATATCACCAAAAGTTGTGGAAGACCAACTACAAACACCACTTGTATCAAATCTGCAACGATTTCATGTTGCCTATTCATTATTCCATTTTCGATAAGCCTGCCCCGAAGATTTCTGAACAAGCAGGGGTGGATTTAACTACCATGGCAAGTTGGTTTGGAGAAGAAAAGTTCACCTATATTAGAGTTTTTGGCAGTCAATCCAAGCCCCATGTGCTTCCTCTATACATCCCTGTTAAGTTACTTACCAGGGAAGTAGCCTATCAGATCAATGCCGATGGGGTTACTCAGACCTTGAAAAAAGAAAAGAAGCATGTCTGGCCCTCCTTTCCCCTGTGAATTGGTATTTACACTCTACATGATATAAAACATGCAGAGAAGGAAGCTGGGAAGATAAATTCGCTGACTCTAGCCACTCTGCCAAGCAGGCAATTCGATCCAAGGAAAATCGCCTACAATGCGCTCGACTAGTTCGAATCGGCCAAGTTCGAGCACAAAGAAGACAGTTTTGAGGATTTGTTTGCATCGGCCGAGTCGCTATATCAAGTTAAATCGCTCGCCATAAATGAATACAATGATGAGGGGCTAGCCGAATTTAACAGAATTAGAGAACAGAGGTTGCAAACTCTGCCTCTAGACCTGTTAGCAACTACTCCAACAACAACAAAATCAAGAGAGCCTGAGCAGCAAAGTAATAAGAAACCTCCTACTACATCAAAGCAGCAGGAGGAAGTGCATGACCAGAGGCAGGAAGAAACCCAGGCAAATGTGCAGCGACAGGAAGAAACCCAGGCGAAAACTCAAGAAGAGAGCAGTTCGAGAGTTAATGATGATACACAAATTGATCCGAATTTGCTCCAGCAATGGCAGCAATTCAACTCGATCATCGGCAACCTAGAATGCTCTAAAGATGATGAGGTTTCAAAAGAGGGCAACACACAGGAAGCGACATCAAAACAGGTTTCGGGCGAAACCAACGACCCACCCAAATCAAAGGAAACAGAAATAATTCCTAAGGATCCATCGGGCGAAATCATTTTGCAAATAGAAGAGATTCCTCCCTTGGATGTATTCTACAGCCCTAAGCATAAAGTTGTTGTAAAGCGACAGAGGAAGAGAAGAAGGGCTGATCAACCTTCTTTATTCCCTGAATTAACTGTAACGGGTAATGTTGTGTGGAAGGAAGAATTTTATCCCTCCGATGACTTAACAAAGCTATCGCAATACGCTGGAGCATATTCGGCGGCAAACATAGATAAAGCATCGGAGGTGAGCAGTCTATTAAAGGCGAAATATCAAGACATTTTTTTGCTACAGGATCAATTATCGGAAGCGCAGCAGAAGGAAGAGCAAGCAGAGCAGGAATTGCTAGTATAGCAGCAAAATAATTATCAGCTGACTAAGCAATTGCAGGAGGAGAAACAGAGGATTGACGAGAGCGCAATCCAAAAGCAAAAGGATCTATCAGCAACATTGGCGCAGTTAAAAATTTCAACTGAGGGAATGATAAAATCCAAAGATGAGCAAATCGCTCGATTATCAACTCAAATTGAGCAAATGAAAAAGCTCCCTCAGGTAGATGAGTTTAAAGCAGAGGCGCTTCAATTAAATAAAGCATTGATAAATCAAATTAAGCTCCTATGTCAGCAAATTACCCAGGCATAGCCATTGTGTGACTTAGTAGCATCCATAAGCGAAAAAGTAGAAAAGGCAAGGACGGATTTGGATCAGGCCAAAGAAACATTGACAAATTTTTTGGAATGGCAAGATTCCGATCAGGGCCAGGCAATTAACCTACCAAGAATTTTGGAATCACACAAGGAAATATTATTCACAGAATGGCAATCATAGTTAATGAAGGCAGAAAGAGCGACTTTAAGATGCAAGGCAACCACTAGTAATTTGGTTGAATTAGTAAATAATACTCTTTATTTGTCTAAAATGATTTCCCAATGTACTCCAGGCCAATTAACAGCAACAAAGATGTTGGAGCATTCATGCTACCCAGAGCTGGAGAAAAATGGAAGATTAATCGCAGGGATCAACAGTTTAACATGGGATGCCTATTGGTTCTTCTTAGTGAAGCCGCACAGCCAAAGAGCCACCTTAAAATGCCTCACAGATGCTATCGGGTATATCATACCCGATATTCAGGATGCCACCTTTGCTGCCCAACTCAGCTTGCGCCTCAAAAGACCGCCAGAAGTGGAGCCGATGCTTGCGATAAGCTAGCTCAGGTTTAAAGGCAAGCAGCCTGAGTCATTATTCACATCACCGACTGCCAGATCGCCCCCAAGGAGATAGATAGCATTTACTGATGCCAATTTAGTAGGATTTTGTTTCATAGATTTTTTAGCTTAGTAGTATTTATAGACCCTTTCATGCATTTAGAAAGGGTCGTAAAGTTTTGTGTATGACTTAAACCCTGAAGTTGCACTATTGTACTTCAGGGATATTCTTTTATGAAAATGGACCAATTATTCTGATTTTAATGAGGAAGGTTTTTATACAAATGTGCACTACTGTCTTTGTTTAAAAGCACTTCTGTGTTGAAGGAAGGATTTTGAATAGCGATTGATATTTGGGATTGATTAGCAGTTCACATGGTACTATTATCTGCGTCTGTACTCATTCCTGTTATATGAATTGTTATTTAATCGCTCTTGCTATTATCGCTTATATATATGTGTGTTTTCACAGCATCCTTTATGCATCCCACTATTGGTTGTTTATAGCATGCTTCTCTTTCAATCGTATATATATATCGATGATATAAATAGTGAATGCAGTAATTTGTGTTAATTGCTTCGTTTTGACTATTCATATGAAGTAATCTTTAAATGATTGAATATCTCTGTTTATTTTACAGAGTCATCTATATGCCTGTTAGATAGATAAGGATTATTAAACGCTGCATTCCAAATGAATAAGTTGTTCCCGGGATTAGTATTAGTTTCCTTATTTTTGTCAATAGAATAAGCTAGTCGCCTATCAGTAAGGCAAACTATTCATCACTCATCCATCCCCCTTATTCATTATCGGGAAACTGGTCCCGTTATATCGAGTCGGAGCCACCATCCCAAACGGAAAAGGAGCTGTACTAAGGTCCGGACCGGGTGGGTATCCCCCAATGTTGTTGCAGCGATTTTCGAGGCATCAACAGATCCTGAGGAAGGTATTGAAGATGCTCTTGAGGTTTAGGATAATGAATACTTGACTCTCTCATAAGAATAACATGAAATAAAACCAGAGGGAATAGAGGAAGAAGATCTAGATGTTCCCTTAGACAGAAAAGAGATAGATTCCTACTACAAGAATTTTTTTGATTTCATGCAAGAAGAACTGCAAAGGAGATATGATTTAGGTATAGGAAAATATCACATACAGACGGGAAAAATGAGGAAACTATCCAACCTATCATCTCCAAACAAAATGATAAGTGGAAAAATCCTGCCAGCTCTGATCTTCCAACCAAAAATTCTAAGTTTCAATCTTCAAGTACAGTGACAATACCAATACAAACAAAGCTAGTGCATCAAGAAAACAAAGATCCAATTGATCTAGTGAAGGTGGATAGGAATGCCTCTTCTTTTACTTTACAAAAGAAGTTAGAGAGGGTGAAGATATTTGTTCCCTTGAGTGAAAACCTGAAACAACCTATGTATAAAAGAGAAATTTCTAATTTCATGGATGGGTCTCATGTTTCCTGATCACAAGGCAGTTTAAATTGTAGGATGAAAGACATCTGGTCATGTTTATCCCACATGTGGAGGAGAAAGAACCTTCCACACCTCCATTCTATGTTACATTAGTGATTCATGATTTATTGTTGCATAATTATATGCTTGATTTATGGGCTTCTCATAACCTTATGCCTTTGTCTGTCATGGAACAATTAGGCTTGCAAATAACAAAGCCATATAAGGAATTGTATTCCCTTGATTCCAAAAGAGAGAAATGTCTTGGGATGATAAAGTATTTAGTGTTTAATTGGGCTCAAATCCTTGTGAAGAGCATGGTAATCGATATTGTGGCTATGGACATTCCTATAAGATTTGATATGCTCCTCTCCATATCATAGGGAATGAAGCTTAGAAGGTCCATTAAAGTTGACCTCACATATGCCACTATTCCCATTTTTGGTGGAGAATAGCATGGGATGTACAAATAATCAAGATTTGTAAAAATCATCATTAGGCAAGAAAATCCACTACAACAAAAAAAGTCATTGGTGAGGGTCATGCTTGTGACAGACCTTTAAGGTCCACCACCAATATCACATATGGTGATTTTCCTTAAAAAAGTTTTGATGTAAGTGCATATAATGATGGTCCCTTAAGGTCTATCACCAAAGACATTTTTAGTGACACTTTTGGTGAGGGTTGTTAAAGGTTGGTCACTAATTCCCTCTTTAGTGATACCTCTAGTGATGATCTTTTATTGACCCTCACAAATGTTGTTTTTGATTACTTTTGGTGATGGCAAAAAAATATTCTTCATCATTGATCATTCCAATGAGTTTTTGATGATGCTATGTGATGAGCCTCGGTATTGCAACAAGAATGATGCATCTCCCAAGGCTACTGGCTGTAATTATCAACCCGGGGTTCATACAAACTTAAGAGGTATCGACACTATATTTGCAGCATACAATGTTTCTTTCATTTTCTTTAATGATTTAATGGAGTTCATGTACTGAAGTCAAATCCTAAACTAATTGCAGAAAATAAAATGTTCGAAATGGAACCTTAACCTATTGTAGGAAAGAAAGTACAAGGAAAGAGACTGAAATCAAATGCTAAAACACACCATTTTCTAACTAACTTATAAGAGGCTTTTCTTCAAAATAATTCTAAGTTAACATGTATGCAATCCTGCTACCCTAAGCATGCAAATTCAACCATCAAACCTTCTACGGTTGCGCATGAAAATGAATAAAATAAATATATTTTTATTTTTGTCTTTTTTCATGTGAGAGTGTGAAAGCTAATCTCTTTTTGTGATGTGGTAGGTGGCTTGGAGATGATGGTGGATGGTTGGAAGTCTTGGGAGACCCTTAGGTGACCCTGTGTGGCTTCCTGGAGGTTTTCCCTCAATTCGGCCTCAAAACAGGCCACTATAGGAAAACCTATAGGATGTACTAAAAACCTACAGGATCCCCTGAAAACCTACAAGATACAATTGAGAGAAAAAGGATGGATTTTGAAGGTGATGGAAAGCTTAGGGAAGGTGGATTTTGGATGGAATGAGGTAAGGGAGTTCCTAGGACCACTTCAGAACTCAAAACCAAAGTTGGGAGATGGATGGATTTGCTCAAAAAGCTTGGAGAAGTTTCCTTGTGAAATGATGAAATTGGTGAGGGTTTAATGACTAAGAAAATCAAATCCAAATTGAATGAGACAATTTTTTTTATTATATATGATGTCTTAGGTCCCTATTCCAAGTGGCATATCTCAAAAATACCTTTGTTAACCTATGCAAAAAAAAAAAAAACATTACTAGTCGAAAATATAGAAATTTGAGAACTAGTGAGCTAGTAAATCTAAAAAATGTCTAACCAAATAAAGTGCAAATGCAATGGGGTAATTTTTGTTATGAACTATAATATTTTTTTGATATAATGCAAGTGGAATCAAATCGATTGAAGGTTTTTAGCATGCTCTAAAAAATAACAGAAATTTATTGTTCTTTGCTAAAAAGGAGGTCCAACAATCTAGATTTGTGGATAAGAAGACTAATCCAAGCAGCTCGATGATTACTGTGAAACTCCACAGATTTTACAAGGATGAAACAATTCTTTTTATCCTACAAAAGAACTTACCTCAACCACTTAAATCAATCCTACAACAAGAAATCATTAATGTTAAATGCTAAAGAAATAAAAAGTAGAGATGCATGTGAATAATGAAAAGAAGAAAATAAAATGATACAAAAGGGCTTTGAGGTTCTTGGGATGGCCAAGCCCAAGGAAATCCAGAGACCTATGGAGGAGAAAAATATTTAGAATCTGAAAATGATACCAATCTTCATTATTTTCATCAATATAATTACATCCCCGCAAGAAAATACAATGGAGCTACAAAAATACAAGCTCTCTTCACAATAACACTAATGAAAATCTCTCTCTAGAGGAACATTTGACTTGGTATTTATAAAAAATGATTAGGAATCATTCCCCATGAATGGAGGAAGCTTTCCCCACAAAAATCCCTTGATTAGTGGATCTGGTCTCCAATACTAGGAATCTGCATTAAATGGCAATGAACATATTCCTAGATTTTCTCAATCATTCCCTAGAGCCAAATTCGACTTGCTACTTATAAAAAATGATTACGAATCATTACACATGAATGGAGAAATCTCTCCCCACAAAAATCCCTGGATTAGTGGATCTGGTCCCTTGATTAGTGGAACACATTCCTAGATTTTCTCAATCATTGGAGTTCCACAATCTGTGTCATAATTCCATAATATCTTGTTGATTTATTATTTATTATTGATCCTTCTGTAGTAGGGAACAAGTGGCTAAATTATCTCTTCCTCCAAATCTTCATAATCTACCCAATAGTCTCATAATATTCCACAAAATAAATAGTATTAGGCACAAATATCCAATTATTCATAAGTCTTCCTAATGAATATATTAAAGTTAAAAATAAACTATCTAATGCAGAAAGAGAGGTTTAATGTGCTGAAGGATGGTCATAGGTCTTAAATTATTGTTTCATTTAGAGGCATAGGCCTTAATTTATGTCTAATTTAGAGGCCCATCATATCCCCCTGCTGAAAGTGTTGCTCATCCTCTGAGAAACTTAGTGACCTCATTGTGCCTCATCCATGGCCTTGGTGGCCTCTCTCTTGTGCATTAAGGATCTTGGCTATAATTTCCACAAGGAGAAACCCAAAAAGATAATTGTGCAAAGAAAAATCATTTTTTTTTGAGACCATTGGCTTACGTTCTTGCCCTTTATTCAAGATGGGTTCTTGAATATTTTTGGTTTGGCAAGGTCTTCCACACCCTTATCAACCTTGTGCTACCTTGTTCTGTTGTTTGGACACCTCTAGCACCTTTAAAATTCATTTACATGAGAACTAGGACATCTTGTAGTAATTCTTGTCAAACCTACAGGAAACCCTGTTCAAACTACATGATACCAGTTTTGATTATAAATGATAGTCTGAGGTTAGGGAAGGTCATCAACTTGACTCCCATGCTTTTTTCTCATTTCTATAAAATCTTTTAGGCCTTGGACAAAATCTAGAAAGAGATTAGAGACCGCATTGGAAAGCCTCTTTTCATCACTGCAGTTTGAGTTTTGTTTTGATGGTGGATGCCTCATTTCCTTTTGTTTCCTTCTTCTCTCTCGTGGTCTAGATGATTTCCTAATGGCCTTGGAGTTCTCTATTTTTATTAGGTCTCTCATGGGCACTGTCATTTTGGGTTTTAGCACAAAAGTTTTTCTTTTTTCCTACCTATAGAAGCATTCTTCCCTTCTGTAGTAGTCATTACTTCTTCCTTCATATTCTTCTAACTATATGGGAGTGATGAGAAATGATGTAGGTTTGTGAAAATGGAGAAGATGTTGTGTTTGTTTGTTTTTTTTTCAAGAATGAAATGGGATGGATGAATGATGAATATATAGTGAATATGAAGTGAATGGAGGGCTTGGAGCGTTGTGGTGACTTTGGCCTTTGCAAAAATTTATTCTTTTAACTGTTGTCCTCATTTATTGAAATCATCACCCTTCATAATTTGACTTTTCAATATTAAATGAGTGGAGGAGTGAGTTGCAATTAACTAGTTGAAGGTGAATGAGACTGCTGACGTATCCTTAGCTTATAAAACCTCAGCTCTCATGCATTGACAACAAATTTCTAACTATAATATCTCAAGAGAAGAGATCAAGAATATTGCATACATGTACCTACCTGATGACCTTCCCATAGATGCTATTTGTTGGAGAGTTAAATCCTTGCTAGTATTTTCTGCATGTGTTTTCCTCCTTTTTCTCTTATGTTGTTCCTTGATTTGAACATATTAGATGGTGATGTTGATGAATCCTCACTATGCTAGTGGGTTCCCTCTTGTTAAATCCCATTGTCATGTTTCTCTAATGGATGTGGACGGCTGTATATGTCTCCTTATCATTGTTTGATGAAGACAACCTTTAGTTTTCCCTTTTAAAACTGCTCACTGCCAATCCTGTAGGTGCTATTCTGTATCTTGTAGGATCTCAGGGAATCCTGTAGGTTTTTAGGACAATGACTTATTTTGTCCATATCTCCCAAAAGGTAGAATGGATTGACCTAAAACTTTCTGAGCATGTTTTCATCATCATTATGCACCTCCTCATAAAAACATTTCAGTCAATGGATGCATCGATCTTGAGACAAACTAAAAATGGTGGAAGGTGATTGAGGCTAATTTCTTGGAAGCCATGCACTGGAATATGCTGAAATTGATTAGGCATGTTACCATCATTCATATGAATCTCCCCATGAAATATCCTTTTAAATGGATGCATAAATATCGATAAAATGAAAAAATGGCTGTAGGTGATGGAGGTTGATTTCTCAAAAACTGTGCACTAGAATTCACTGAAATTGCTTAAGCATGTTACCATTATCCATATGCATCTCTCCTTGAAATAACTTAGAAAATGGATGCATGGTTTTGAAGTTATGGCAAAAACAAATTTCTACTCTATGTATTTTTGTATCTTAAACAAAGCATCCTGTAGTTTTTAGGAAAACAAGAAAACTGAATGGTAGAAGCTTGAGAATGATGGATGGATGGTGAAAATAGATGAGGGTGATGGATTAGCATTGCCTTGTCCTTGTTGGAGCATTTGAGCAAAGGAGGAGAAAGTCAAAATTTGACTTCTTTTCACTATGCTTTACCAATTTTCCTTTTGGTACCAACTTGTTCTTATTGCTTGCAGATGTTGGAGAGTACATTCATTTATCAAAGAGATGGATGGAGCAAGGATTTATTCTATTTTTTTCTCTTTTTTTCTTCTAGGCCTACTAGCCACCTCAATGAGGTTTTAAACTAGTAGGTCTACCTAGGTGCCTCAAAGGAGGTTTTCACCTAAGATCTTTTTTTTCTTCTCCTTTTTATCTTTTTCCAACTCATTGACCGCCTCATGGAGGTTTTCAATCAATGAGCCAATCTGAGGTGCCTCCAAGGGGTTTTCACCATATATATATATATATATATTTTTTTTTTTTTCTACCCTACCCTACTTTAAAAACAAAATCACTTTCAAGTATAAGAATACTTCCAATGGAGCCATTTGCAAATCAAGATGATAGACAAAATTATGTGTAGGCTTGAAATGTATGCTTTGACATGTACCTTGATTTTAGAGACCAAATGATTTAACTTTGAAAGGATCAAGCATAGTTGAAGAAGAGAGTGATGCTCCATCTTGTTGATTTTTTGGAACCAAACGTCAATATAACTTTGATGTCCTTGGTTTTCTTGCTTATTTGGATCATTCTTCATGTCTTCTTCTACTATGACCTTCAAATCTTCTTATTTTCGCTGATTATTCTCTTGAATACATGAGGGAGCTCTCTCAATATCTGATTTTTATGTCTACTCTTCATCAAGTGTAGCCCATGATTATGTGATCTTCTCATTTGAATCTTTTTCTGGATGTGGTCATTCAATTATATCAAGATAATCTCTTTTTTGCAATACCCTTCCTGAGCTATGGTGAATACCACTAATCTCAAGATGAGATGTTTGGAAGTGTTGTACCTCAATATTGTAAGTGGGCTGAGCTACTTCAATGTGTGGGTTTGGAAATGGTGGTATAGGTGGTTGAGTGGGAATGTATATTTGAGATGGATGTAGATGGAGTTGTAGTTGTGGTGGTGAATGGTAGGGATAACATAGAGTTGGGTATGGAGGATATTGAGGAAACTATTTAGGATATTGTGGATGGCTCCCATAAGTTCCTTGCCACCCTTGTTGCCCAGATTGGTTTTGGGGCTGAAATGGCCAATGTTGCCAAGGAAAAGGTGTGTTCCAATTACTTTGAGGTCGATATACATAACCTTGAAATTGTGAATTAGGCTCATGCATCATATCAGGTTAAATAGGCTACCATGGTCCTCTTGGAGCTACATTGTTGCATTGGCAATTGACTTTATCCATTGTCCTCTTGGTGAAATTCCTTAAACCTTGGTAATGAGGAGCAACATTTAACATCATGTGATTCTACATGGACAACACAAACATCTACTTTTTTCTCATTTTGTATTCTTAACATTTATACTTGTTCGGTAGATTGCTAAGATTTTTTTTTTTTTAAGGCCATCAAACAAATTTCCAAGTTTAGCTTGACTTACCGATCTTGATGTTGATTGACTTACTCTTGCCCTTCCTCTTGATATGTGTTTGCATGTTACACAAGTTTCTTCATATGATAATTGGTATACCTCTACTCATAAGATTAAGGAGATCAATCCATTCATCCCTAATTGTTCTAAGTAAGAGGGTTTTTAGTGTGTCAGATCCTAAATGATGAAGTTTTCCCTCTTAACATTGTACATGAACCTCTCAATTAGATCCTCAAGGCTCTCATCTTCTCTTTGATTCGTTCTAAATATTTCTTCTTTAAGATCATAATCTTTAGATATTTCTATAAATATATTTTTCATATCATTCTGTGATCTTATTGAATTAGTCCCTAAAATCATGAACCATTTAAGAGCTCTATCCTCAAAGTTTCTGGAAACAATCTCAATTTTTGGGCTTTTAAAAAGTAACCATCAGATCTACAAACAATCTCAAATTCAAAGAGAAAGGTTTCCAGATCCTCTAACCTTAGACCATGAAATTTTGGAAGAAAAGATGGAGGGATGTTCTTCATATGCACATTGATATCAGTATCTTGAATGGGAAATCCAAGAGGATCTTCCTCATTGTCATCATATCCATCCATTTATTCTACATTTTTTACAATATTCTTCTTCTACCTGCAAAAGTGAATGGTGATGTGGCTCTTACTACACCACGTGACCAAATGGGGGGGCTGGGTTGGTGTTGGAGAAATTTTGTTTTTTTTTTTTATGATTGAATGAAAATTATAATGCAATGCAATTTTCTACTTTTGAAATTAAATATGCTTAATGCAAATATTTGTTTTCACAAAAAGTGAAAAGAAATGAATCAACTAGGGAAGAAAAAAATGCATACTTTGACACCTCCCCGACAATGACACCAAAAGTGATGAACATCAGTATTACAACAAGAATGCTACAACTCTCAAGGCTACCGAATTTAATTATCAACCCAGGGTTTGTAAAAAATTAAGAAGTATTAACACTTTATGGGCAGAATAAAATATTTCCTTCCTTTGTTGTCATGATGTAATGGAGTGCATGTACTGAAGTCAAATCCTAAACTAATTGCAGAAAATGAAATGTTCGAAATAGAACCTTAACCTATTGCAAGAAAGAAAGTACAGGGAAAGAGGCTGAAATCAAATGCTAAAACACACCATTTTCTTACTAACTTATAAGAGGCTTTGCTTCAAGAGAATGTTAAGTTAACATGTATGCAATTATACTGTCCTAAGCATGTAGAGTCAAACCATCAAAGCTTCTACTGTGGTTCATGAAAATGAATAAAATAAATCTGTTTTTCTTTTTGTCTTTTTTTCACGTGAGAGTGTGAAAGCTAATCCCTTTTTGTGATGTGGAAGGTGGCTTGGTGATGATGGTGGATGGTTGGAAGTCTTGGCAGACCCTTAGGTGACCTTGTGTGGCTTCCTGGAGGTATTCCCTAAATTCGGCCTCAAAACAAGCCACTACACGAAAACCTACAAGATGTACTTAAAACCTACAAGATCCCCTAAAAACCTACAGGATATAACCAAGAGAAAAAGGATGGATGTTGAAGGTGATGGAAAGCTTAGGGAATGTGGTTGGTGGATGCAATGAGGCAAGAGAGTTCCTAGGACCACTTTAGAACTCAAAACCAAAGTTGGGAGATGGATGGATTTGCTCAAAAAGCTTGGAGAAGTTTCCTTGTGAAATGATGAAAATGGTGAGGGTTTAATCACCAAGAAAATCAAATCCAAATTGGATGGGACAATTTTTTTCATTAACTAGGATGTCTTAGGTCCCTATTACAAGTGGAATCACTCAAAAATAACTTTCCTAACCAATGCAAAAAAAAAAAAAAACATTACTAGTCGAAAATCTAGAAATTCGAGAACTAGTGAGCTAGTAGATTTAACAAATGCCTAACCAAATCAAGCGCAAATGAAATGGGGTAATTTTTTTTATGAACTAGAATGTTTTTTTGATATAATGCAAGTGAAACCAACTCGATTGAAGCTTGTTAGCATGCTCTAAAAAGTAGCATAAATTTATTGTTCTTTGCTAAAAAGGAGGTCCAACAATCTAGATTTGGGGATAAGAAGACCAATCCAAGCAGCTCGATGATTACTATGAATTTCCAAATATTTTCCAAGGATGAAATATTATTGTGATCCTGAAAAATAACTTACATCAACTATTTAACTCAATCCTACAACAAGAAATCATTAATACTAAATGCATAAATAGAAAGAAATAAAAACTAGAGATGCCTATGAATAAGCAGTGAAAATAAGGAAATAAAATGATACAAAAGGGCTCTGACATTCCTAGGATGGCCAAGCCCAAGGAAACCTACAGACCTATGGAGGAGAACAAGATTTAAAAGATGAACATGACACCAATCTTCATTATTTTCATCAATAGAACTACATCCCTGTAAGAAAATACAATGGAGCTGCAAAAATACAAGCTCTCTCCATAATAAGACTAATGAAAATCTCTCTCTAGAGGAAAATTTGACTTGGTACTTATAAAATATGATTAGGTGTCATTCCACATGAATGGAGGAAGCTTTCCCCACCAAAATCCCCTGATTAGTGGATCTGGTCCCCAATACTAGGAATCTGCATTAAAGGATAGGGAACACATTCCTAGATTTTCTTAATCATTCCCTACAGCCAAATGCAACTTGATACTTATACAAAATGATTAGGAATCATTCCCCATCAATGGAGGAAGCTTTCCCCACCAAAATCCTTTGATTAGTGGATCTGGTCCCTTGATTAGTGGAACACATTCCTAGATTTTCTCAATCATTGGAGTTCCACAATCTATGCCATAATATATTGTTGATTTATTATTTATTATTAATCCTCTTGTAGTAGGGAACAAGTCCCTAAATTATCTCCTCCTCCAAATCTTCATAATCTGCCCAATATTCTCATAATATTCCACAAAATAAATAATATTAGTCACAAATATCCAATTACTCGTAAACCTTCCTAATGAATATATTAAAGTTAAAAATAAACTATCTAAAGGCCAAAGAGAGGTTTAATGTGGTAAAGGACTGTCATAGGCCTTAAATTATTGCTTAATTTAGAGGCATGGGCCTTAATTTATGTTTAATTTAGATGCCCATCATACCTCCTGCTAAAAGTGTTGCTCATCCTCTGAGCAACTTAGCGACCTCATTGTGCCTCATCCATGGCCCTGGTGGTCTATTTCTTGTGCATTATGAATCTTTGCTGTAATTTCTGTAAGAGCAAGCCCAAAAACATAATTGTGCAAAGACAAAACATTGTTTCTTGAGACCATTTGCTTGCCTTATTTCCCTTTATTCAAGATGGGTTCTTGAATATTTTTCAGTTTGGCAAGGTCTTCCACGCCCTTATCAACCTTTCGCTACCTTATTTTTCCATTTGGACACCTATAACACCTTCAAAATGCATTTACATGAGAACGACAACATCATGTAGTAATTCCTGTCAAACCTACAGGAGTCCCTGTTAAAAATACAGGATACTAGTTTCGAGAATAAATGATAGTCTAAGGTTAGGGAAGGCCCTCAACATGACTCCCGTGCCTTTTTCTCATTTCTATAACGTATTTTAGGCCTTGGACGAAAGCTAGAAATATATTAGAGACCTCTTGGAAAGGCTTTTTTCATCACTGCAGTTTGAGTTCTATTTTGATGGTGGATCCCTCATTTCCTTTTATTGCCTTCTTATTATATCTTGTGACCTAGATGATTTCCTTGGATTTCTCTCTTAGGCACTGTTCATTTCCATGCATTTTGACCTATTTTCCCCTTGTGATGCCTCGACACTCCCTAACACTCCTTAGTATGCATTGACAATTTTTGGAATGCGTTAGCATGCCTTGCATTCCTTGGTATGCCCTGACCCTCCCTAGCTATCATTCCCTCACAACTACCCTTATTTAATTTGGAACTTGGGAGCCCAACCAAGTCCTCACTTGACTACAAGAGCTTGACCAAGTTACGATTACTATAACTAGAGTATGTTGTTGAATTGTGTATCTTGGGAGCTACTCCTCAAGCCTACTTATATGGGTTTGCGTGAGTTTGGTCACAAAGGTATTTGTGGGTAATGAACCCTACAGAAGGGGTTTTGAACCCAAGATGGGGTTTAAAATCTAAAAGAAAATAAAAAGGGAAAATTAATATTTCCTAATGCCTAAGTGGATAAAACTCGTAAGTTCTAGAGGGTTCCTTTGAGTTCTAGCTAGGAAAACCTATTTAAGGAGGCCTTACTATGAAGGCAAGAATATCAACTGAGAAAGAGCTCATTTAATTAAGGAGTCCAGGGGAGATATAGTCCTAAAGTAGGTCCAGTTAGAGGGATGAGTAAGGGTTGTTAAAGGGAGGCCATGATCATCTACCAACAACAAGATCATCATGTGAGGGTTCACAAGAATATCACATACCTTAATAGGTGTGAGCTAGGAAGTAGGATGGCATATTGTTGGTTCTCTTCTAGTAGATCGAGCTCAAGAGAGGCGGAAATTGAGAATTTGGGCATGTGATTTTAGGGGTGTTTCTGTGTGAAGGCCACATGAAATTTTGAAATATCATAGAGGGTTGAGACCTTGTTTTGTGGTGGTTAGTAGGCCACAAGGTATGTGATAAAGGCCAACATAAATGGAGGATGGTCTACAATGGAATTTAGGGCCAGAACAGAAGTAGTCGCAGGTGTAATATTGAATTGGGTAAGCATATTTTGAGGCTTGTAAATATCTGAAGTTCAGGTCACGATTGAGTCAAAGAAATGCCCAGAATATATGGATCCATATGATCTAGGTTGATTCTCTTATGGAGGCAAGAGTTGTTATCTTTTCTATCGGTAGATAGAGTTTGTTCGAAAGAAATTAGAACATAAGTATAATGCCCAAGTTAGGGTAGTTTCCTAACATGTCCAGTCCAAAAGGAATGGCCTTAAGATTGTGACAAATTTATGTAGAAGAAGAGGGGTCATGACCCTTAGAGTGAAGTTTATCTCTGCAATATAGACCACATATATGGAATATGGTTTGCAGAAGTATGTGTAGAGATAACAAATCCAAAGGAGGGTGGAACTTGAGTAGAATATTGAGCAGAAGAAATGTGACATATGAGGAATGGATTGATATGAAGAGGAGTTGATTTCAATAGATTTTGCATAGATTTTTGGATAGAGATTTGAAGCATCCTATTAGCAATTAGTCAATGGACTATTAGTGGATGATTTGTGACCCTATTTTAGTCATCTACAAATTGTTAGAAGGATGATAAGAGAAGTAGTTCAGATTTGTTCATAGATTGGACAAGAAAGAAATTGGTACATAAGAATAATAATTTTGAGAGCACTCAAATCATTATTAGATGGCAGATTTGAAGATTCCTAGATGAGGGCAGTATTGTGGGTCCTAGATCAGTAAACGAATTGATTGTGGTTGGGAAAATTGATGACAGTCGAAGTACAATTGGAGGTTTGTGAGGTGACTGTCAAGGAAGAGCCCTAAGTCTTGTACTTTTGAAGGACAACAAGACTGAAAGGAGGGTAGGTGTGTTAGGCCTAAGGATATACAAACTATGAAGGACTAAAGTAATAGTCAATTGTGTTATTCAACTAGCCCTAGTTCACTATATTGTAGAAGATTGAGTCACTCAGAAGAAGAGAAGCCTCCATATCCCTAGACTTGTCATCTTGGAGTAGTAATATGGAAAAAGTGGGCAGACCAAGGGTTGTTCATAGACAGAGCTATGAATAGTTTATCGATGACCCTAAGTGCTACAAACGTTGAAGGAAAAAATAGGTAGCTAGAGGGAAAAGTTTTTTGAGACAAGTTTAGTAACATAAGGGAGTTGTACTCATTAATAGAGGTAGATTTAGGAGTTGCAGAATGGGAGGCAAAAGGACCTACTAGATGTGTTCAAGACATGTGGACTGAAAGGGTTGTGTGTGGCCACCATTAGCAAGTAGGTCAAGTGTTGTCTTGTTCAAGGTAGATTGGTTGTCATAGGACTAACACTAAGCCCTAGTTGTATTCCTTGTATCAATGTGATTGTAAAGGGCCATGATCCATTTTATGGGAGATCTCACTTTTTCTATTATAGTTTGCAATTTAACAAAGAAGGGTTTGAAAAAGTTAAAAATTGTCATCTGAACTAGTTGATTCCCTTATGTTTGTATATTTCATTGTGCAAAGTAGATGTGTTGTGGAACTTGAGTGAGTTTTCATCAAATATTATAATACCAAACCCATATTCTCATGTTCCATGGAAATTCAACATATGCCTTGTTCACCTAAGAACTACTTGTAACTCATCTTAGGCTACTCATGTCCAATCTCAACTCATCCCACTTAACAAGTTACTAAGACAATTCTCATCACATCCAACCGTGGTCATAAAAAAATAAGCAATAAATTTTAAATCTTGACATCCCATAGAACTAGGCATGGCATAGGATTCCTTGGCGCTATGTGGCATGTGCTAGCATTCCCTACATTCCTTGGAATTCTTTGACACTCCATATCACACCATAGAACTTCCTAACACACCTTCATAGTTTAGCATACCTTGGCACTACCTAACATATAACCTTATAACTCCCTCCCTAACACACCTAGAAATCACCGACACTCCCCATCACACACTCTTATTCGTCCATTTCCATGCATTTTTTACCTAGTCCTTCCTTATGTTTCCCTAACACTCAGTAGAACGCATTGGAACACCACGAAACTTGACACATATTTTCCTATCTCCTTAACACTCTAGCATTCCTTGGCACTACCTAACATACATTTTCACTCACTCCTCAGCACACCTAGATCTCAATAACAGTCCTGGTCACAAACTCTTATTCATTAATTTCCATGCATTTTATCCTAATGCTCCCTTGTGTTTCATTATCACTCAACACTCCGTGGAACGTGTTGGTATGCCCTAGCACCTAGTACATCTTGACATGTCACTGTAGCGTCTAACATGCCTTAAAACTACCTAATATACCTTGCCACTCCCTCCTCAGCACACCTGGAACTCACTGACACTTCCAACCACAAACTCTTATTTGTTCATTTCCATGCATTTTGATGTAGTTCTCCCTTGTGTTTTTGTGGCACTCCTAGCTAACACTTCCTTGCACGCATTAGCACATCTTGGCTACATTCCACCCTAACACTCTATAATTCCTTAGCACTACTAAGCATGCCTTGTCACTCCTCCTTACCACACTTGGAACTCACTAACACTCCCTATCACACACTCTTATTCAACCATTTCCATGCATTATGACCTAGTTCTCACTTGTGTTTCCCTAGCACTCCCTAACAATCCTTGGCACACATTGGCACATCTTTGGACTTGACACATCTTGGAATGATTTCCTATAACTTTATCATGCCTTAGCACTACCTAGCATACCTTATCACACCTAGAAATTTCTTACACTCCTTATCACATACTCATATTCATTCATTTCCATGCAATCGAAAATAGTCCTCCCTCATGTTTCCCTGGTAGTCCCTAGCATGCAGGAAAAATTTTAAGAACCCCCCCTAAATTTATAAATATAATAAATGGGCGAATCTCCATGGTATATAGGAAAAATGGAAGGCGATTTTATCAATAATATAATATGTATATATATATTTTTTGGCGAATCTCTCACCAGGCATGGAGAATATTTTACTCAATTATAAAATCTTGTAATATCTTGGTAAGTCTTTCACAAAATAATAAAACTTTGTAAAGTCCTAGTGAATCTTAGCATTGTGAACTCTTATAGAATTTTTTGAAAAAGTATAAAACTATATATGACAAGAGCCACATGGTGGAAATATCACTATTTTTTTTCACATTTCCATGACATGGAACTTGTTTATAAAATTATAAAAAAGCCAACCAAGTCCCTTATAATATGTAGGTAAGCTTATAATATAGTCTGATACCTCTACTATGCTTGTCCTCGTTCAAGTGTCATATCTACTATACTTAACACTGTGAATCACAACTCTCTCAAAACTCAACTCTATAGTGTAATTAAAACCTTTGGAAATTGAATCTGACAACTCTATAAAAAGGATTAGTGAAATAGAAGCTTTTGTGAATGAGCCCACTAACTATCACTGCTAAACAATCAATCTAGACTATGAAGTCTCCCATCTTGATCACAATAGTGCTCACGATCAAGGGAGTGCGACCACCTGGCTTGACATAACGACCATCATAGTGTCACTTTGAATCTCCTTTCCTGTGTGGATGTTTTGACAAATCAATGTGAAATCAAAATCACTTTGAATTTTCTTTCCTGCGAGGGATCACATCGATAGTTTATTAGTAAAAGATAATCTACTATATATTATGTTCAAGAAACTTACTACAATCTATAGTGGAAACAAGACCTGAATTCTTATTCTAAATTTGAATATCTTACAGCAACATAAGAGATAAAAATGCATATGACCTTAGTAGCTATAAAACAATCACTCCATCATTACAAGACCACCTAGATTTTGGCACTTGATCTAAATAATGGCACTAGTTGTAGTGCTTATTTGCATTAACACCATGGAAAAGCAACAACAATGTTTCAAAGCACACTTACTGGAAAAGTTGTAATGTTCCAAGAATATTTAATGACAGCATCTAAACCTTGTACTATGGTGGGGAAACTAGGGAACCCAAATCTTGGAAGATATCTCATACCAAATCTGAGAAAAAAAATAAAAAAGGGAAAAAATCAAAATCTATAAATCAGGCAATGAATTGTTTACAAATAAAATACAATTCCTTTAACTAACAGTTAAATTGTGGTGATATATTTAAATATTTAGTAAGAGGGGAACTTCAAACCATGGAATATTACCTTTGTCATTACAATCATCCCTCATTGACTGAGATTACAAATCAATACTTATGGAAAGATTGTAAGAAATTCTGTGAAATAGTAAAGCATAACCTCTATTTTCAAGCAACAAAATCAAGAAATTGTTACATCTAGAGTCATAATTGATACATAATCAATGAATCAAGTCCTTGTATGGCACAGGCTTGTTTCACAACCTCTATTTTCTCAATAACAAAATCAAGACACTGTATGTGGTTATTTCCAAAAGGAAACTGCATTTTAATTTGGAAGAGGATCTTATCAAAAGACATGGATTTATTCAAAGCTACAAAGCTTAATGGGTTACTGAAAAATAAGTTAGAATATGGGATCATGATACTTAAATTGAAACATTACAGTTATACAATGTTTTTTGAAAGCATTAGAATTTGAAATTGGGCCTTTCTATCAAGACAAATTTTCATCAATAGAATGTACTTTCCTACCCGAAACATTGTAGATATCCAAGAAAACCTTGAAAAGCATAAGAGAACTTAGTGTAATGTACTTTCTTTCCTTCCTTAACATTATTAAAGAGTTGAGGTTCCCCAAGTCATCATGTAACATTCAAAGGAAATGACAGTTAGTAATAGCCCAATTCACAACTGAAGATGTGTCACAAATATGAGGGGGCATCTCCTCCAAATCACAAAAGTGCTCCAGGTTAAAATCTAGCATTATTGGAAGCTTAATGCTCGACTGGGTGTTATTGAACCCATACATTTTTCCAATCAACACTAAAATCTTAAATATAGCTTCTCTAAATCCTACATGACTTTACTATGCTCTTGAAGTGGGGGCACATGCAGGCTCTCTAAGTGAATAGTCTTAAACTAAGTGAAGATAAGGTCGATAGATCATCCAGTGTGGATCTGTTTAACCCATAATTGAATACCATGTCTCTCTTGAACCCATAATTGAATACTATTAGGACTTTCAAATTTTTCATGGAACTCAAAAATGTTGGAAGAAAGTATTTGCTTCCAGAAAAGAGTAAAACTAAAGCCTCTGCTTGAGGACAATTAATGTCACACCACTAACACTTCTCCATGGAATATGTATAGGTAAACCACATATGTAGAATTCCATTAGAATGTTGTTTTTATTGAATACACAAATGAAATCATTGCATTTCTTTAAAATATTTTTTGAAATCAAAATTACCCAAATTACATATTGATAACCTAGTGGGTGTAGGATAAAATTCACCCATGTCATTCAGAAAACATGAGAAAAAACCGAATACTATATATAAAACAAATAAAAATTCAAATTCATCACTTCCAGGGATCTCTTAACCACCCTACCAATACATAAGTATGTTCCTGTTTGCAGTTAGAGAAATTACCCAAATTACAATCTGTTTACTCCAACATATGTTGGAAAGTTATAGAAGGATGACTAGTGCAATCAATCCATTCCTTTTAGCCCTGGATTTGTTTCAGTTTATACAAATATACTTGTCCAATGTCTATGCTTTAACCATTCACCTTAAGATGTTTTTACAATATAATTTCCTAAGTCTATTTAATATCTTCATTATCGTAAAAACCAACTAAGATGATAGAATTTCCCCTTTAAATAGTCTATGCTCAAATGAATACCATGGGTTATCATAAACTGGTAGACCCAGAATTAAGATGGATCTAAGATGATAGAATTTCCCCTTTAAATAGTCTATGCTCAAATGAATAAAATGGTATTATCAATACCATGGGTTATCATAAACCTGGAGCTTAAAAATTACTATTAGTAATTTATAAAAATTAATAAA
>APFE030700087.1:0-28243 GCA_000404065.3 Pinus taeda | reverse complement strand
TATAATTTTTTGGCGAATCTCTCACTAGGCATGGTGAATATTTTACTCAATTATAAAATCTTGTAAGATCTTGGTATTGCCATGGGTTATCATAAACCTGGAGCTTAAAAATTACTATTAGTAATTTATAAAAATTAATAGTTGATTTTTATTTTATTTTTTATTTTAACCAAGCTAAAATGTTTAACATACATTAAATTATAACATCCATTTTTACTCTTGATCCACCAAGCCCCGAGAGGGATCAAATATTTTTTCACTTTATGCTAGTTTGCATATCGATATTTGATACCTCTCGGGGGTTAGTAGATCCTGAGTAAAGATGGATCTATGCTGGTTTAATTCCCCCATTTAAATAGGCCACATTCCAGGTGAATACCATGGGTCAATACCATGTGCCATTTTGCTGAATACCATGGGTCAATACCATGTGCCATTTTTATTTTTATTAATACTAATATTAGGGTTAATGATGCTTTTTTGCATGGTATTAATAACAATCTAGTCCATGGTATTTGTCCCATAGTATTTTGGCCATAGGTTTTACCTAAATATAACGCATTTTTTGAGTGTTCTTAAATATAAGGTGACTTATGGAGTAAATATAAAAAAATGTTTTATTTTTTACCATACATCTCGCATATTTATATTTTTATTAATTTACCATACCTCTTTTACAAATATGGTATTTGGCCCATAGGATTCACTTAAATAAAACCTCTTTCTTGAGCCTTCATAAATAGAAGGAGGGTTATGGACTAAATATAAAAATATGTTTTATTTACTTACCATACGTCTAGTTTATTTATATTTATATTTATTTACCATACCTTTTGAGTAAGTATAAAAAGACGTTTTATTTATTTAACATACCTCCACTTTACTTATATTTTTATTTGTTTACACCCTTACATGTATATAAGGTGACTTATGGAGTAAATATAAAAAATGTTTTATTTATTTACCATACCTCTCATTTATTTATATTTTTATTAATTACCATATCTCTTTTATAAATATGGTATTTGGCCCATAGGATTCACTTAAATAAAACCTATTCTTGAAAATGGGCGAATGGATTCACTCACTTAAATAAAACCTATTCTTGAAAATGGGCGAATGGAAGGTTGTAACTCCTAATTTCAAGGGCTAAATTTACCTTTTTTACCCTCTCCCTTAAAATAAAGTGGGCTATTTGAGGCGATTTGTAAAAATGTACTATGATACGAAATATTCGCCCACTAAAAATTTAAAACCCCTTAATTTCGCCAAAGGGCTAAAATTCGCCCCTAAAATTATCCTTGCTAGCATGTGTTGGTGCCAAACCCTAGCACCTAGAACATCTTGGCCTACCTTAGCACTTGGCATGTCTGAGCATGCCTAAAAATTCCTTGGAACTTTCTAGTACGTGTTAGCACTTCTTAGCATTCCCTTCACACCTTGACACTCCCTAGTTGTCACGCCCTCATAGATCGGCTTACTTTTTTTGTGACTTGGGAACCCAACCAAGTCATTGAAAAATAGTCTTTTTGCTAGCCCAAATACTTGCTTTGTTTGAAACTGTTTTTTTCATCCCCTTATCGCAATCTTAGGCTTTCCTCTTGCAATTCCTATTCTGAAATTCTCCTAACACACTTCATCCTTGGGACACTTGCACTTTAATGACACTCCCTGGTAGACACTCTTATTTGTTTGTTTCCATGCACTTTGACTTATTTCTCCCTTGTGATGGCCTGACACTCCCCAACACTCCTCGACATGCATTAACACTTTCTAGCATGTTTTAGTAATTCCTCACATTCCCTAGCAATTTATAGTTGTAATTCCCTCATAGATAGACTTAATTTTTTTGCGGCTTGTTATATGCCCAACCCAAAGTATCCGATTGTTTGGAACTACTTTATCTAGCCCATTATTGCAACAATAGGCTTGCCTCCTGCAATTCCTATTATGAACTTCTCCTAACACACTTTGTTATTGGGACACCTAGAATTCGCTAACACTCCTTGGCACACACTTTTATTCATTCATTTCCATGCATTTTGATCTAGTTCTCCCTTGTGATTCCTTGGCACTCTCTAACACTCCCCAGTATACATTGACATTTTTTGGCATGTGTTAGCATGCCTTTTTATTTCGTGGCACACCTAGACAGTCCTTAGCTGTCATGCCCTCGCAACTACCCTCAAATTTTTTGGAACTTGGTAACCCAACTAAGTCTTTCCTAGATCACAAAAGTTTCATGAAGTTACCGTTACTAAAACCAAACTATGCCTTGTTCACCTAAGAACTACCTATAACTCATCTTAGGCCACTCATGTCTTATCTCAACTCATCCCACTTAAAAATTTATCAATTCAAGGCTCATGTCCAACCATGGCCATAAAAAAACTAGGCAACATAGTTTACATCTTGACATGCCATAGCGCCTAACATGTCTAACAATTCCTTCGCACTATGTCGCATGTGTTAACATCTGTTGCATTCTTTTGCATTATTTGACACTCCCTAGCACACCCTAGAAATATCTAAAATGCCCTGGAAATCTACCATGTCTTGGCACTTCCTAGCATATAACCTTGTCACTCCCTCCTTAGCACATGTGGAACTCACTGACACTCCCTATCACACACTCGCATTCATTCATTCTTATGCATTCTAAACTAGTTCTCCCTTGTGTTTCTTTGGCACTCCCTAACACTTCCTAGCATGCATTGGCACACCCTCACATATCTTGGCATGTCACCCTGTCACTCTAGCATTCCTTGGTACCACCTAACATACCTTGTCACTCCCTCCTTACCACACCTGCAACTCGATTGCACTCTTATTCATTCATTTCCATTCATTTTGACTGAGTGCTCCATTATGTTTCTTTGACACTACCTAACACTTCCTTGAACACCTTGGCACACCCTGGCACATCTTATCATGCCTTAGTAGTTGGCATGCATTAAAATTGACAACTAGGGCCAAAATCCACCTTGGAGAACTCATATAATGGAGATTATATTTTTATTCGATTCCTCTTTCTGAGAGCTTTAATATTTATCTAGAGATCATCTCATTTTGACATGTAGAAATGGATTTATGAATTTAATTCTTCTATGGACAAATTGTCAAGGTCGGCCATAAGTCTAATGTAGGCTTATGAAGCCCAATAGATGTGTCTCTTCACCTTCAATGTTGTGTATAAATATAAGACGCATTTTCGTCATTTTTACACACCTCAACACACATATTTCTCTATCCTCTCCTCATTCATTCTCACAACAAAGGAGTTTCTCTTCTTCCTAATGCATTGACTGAAAATTTCAAGCTGGAATTTCAGGATTGTTTTTGGTCTATCTGCAACAATGTTGACCAACATTGACTGAGGGACAAACTCTATCTTTTGATTGAATTTTTCAAGTAGGAAATTCCTTTTCTTTAGGCCACATCTCCTACCACATAAATCAAGAAATTTGATGTTGTTTGATTTGCGTTGACCGTAGGCCCTTTGACCACAGAGTTGATTGTCTGTTGACCAAGTTTGACCAATAATTTCACGATTTTTTTGGGATGATTTGGACTATCTTTGGAGGCCAAGTTGACTAGGTTTGAAAAAGCTATTTGGAGGAGACTTTTTGTTGGTTTGACCAGCATTGACTTTTTTGTTAGGGCATCCTGATGGTTGTTATTTAACTGGACTATTTTATAGTGATTGGGAAAGTAAATTTTGTATGATGTACTCTCTCTCTCTCTCTGTTGAACTTTTGAAAAATAACAAGAATATTTGATCAAAGGGTTTTCCCCATATTTGGGTTTTTCCCTTGTGTTTTCCAAATATTGTGTCCTCTTGTATTTTCTTGTCTTCTAATTACTCTTTATGTTCTATCTTCATTTACTATGAACATTGATGTGATTGCTAATCTAGAAATTCATATTGGGCTTATAAGAAAAAATGAAGTAAATTTCTTTAAAGCATAGAGCATACCATTTTTATCTAAAATTAACATGGTATCATAGCTAAGGTAGAGAAAAGCCAAATCAAGAGTGAGAAGAGCAATCACTGAAATATGTTGGACAAGGACACGATTCAATGGCCTCCTCATCTTACTTCAAATCTGATGATAAGCTCAATGATATGTTTGATTATCATGCATGGAAGATGTCTCTTGACTTGACTTTGGAAGTGTATTATGCTATGGAATATGTGCAGGGAAATATTGTTGATCCTCCTTCAAATGCACCAGCTTCCACTAAGACAAAGTGCAAGAAAGGTGAAGTCAAAGATAATAGGATCATCATGGATTCTATTCATAAGCATTTGTTTCTTACATATCCAATTTGCGCACATATAAGGAGATGTATGACAAGTTCGTTAGTATGTTTAATGCTAGCAATGCAAACCAAGTCCTCTTTCTCAAGAACAAGTTGAAGGACATAAAGAAGGGAAGAGGAGAAGATATCCAATCCTACTTCATGAGGATCACCAAAATAAAACATGATCTTCTATCAATTGGAGAAGTTATTTCTAACAGGGAGCTCACTCTCATTTCCCTTGGAGGTCTCCCTCGTGAATGGGATGTGTTCAACACTATTATCCTCAATAATGACTAGATTCTAGGTTTTGATGAATTGTTGACTAGATGTACTTAACAAGAAACAAGGATGATAGAGAGAGAGACATGCCATCAAATAGGAATGATCCTACTGCATTCTCTGCTCATGCTAAAATGAAGAACAATGTAGGTTTAAAGAATCAATGTTAAGGAAGACTGAGATTCAAATATGGAAGAAAGGGTAGATGCTTCATTTGTGATAGCTGTGGCGACTATGTGAGGGAGTGCCCTAATAAAAGGGATACACGTCGAGATGATGAAAACAACAACCACAACAATTTCAAGGTCAACAATAATCAAAGGAATGGAAGGTTCAACAACAAAAGAAAAAGGAATACTTTCGTTACTGAACATGGAAATGGTTGACCTCCCAAAATATCAAGAAGCTACAGGTATGGTGAATCTAATGTTGTAGATAAAAAGAAAAAATAATTTTATCTTATGTCTACCCTCTCTACTACCTCTCCTCTAGATACCTTGGGAAATTGGTTGATTGATAGTGGTCCCTCAAGGCACTTCACTAGGTATAAGGAATCTCTCTCAACTTTGATAGAAAAGGATACAAATTTGGAAATAATTCTTGGAGGCAATACCACCTATCCCGTGAAAGGAGTTGGGAATGTTACTCTTCAATTGAATCAAGGTAACACCATTCATCTACAAGAAGTACTATATGTACCCGATCTAAAGAAGAACCTGATATCTATCTAGGCAATGGAGGACAAAGGATTCAAGGTGGCATTCATTGATGGAAAGGTACGCGTTTGGAAAATAAATTTCAAAGAAGCATTTAATCTTGGATTCAGAGTTGATAGCCTATATCAAGTTGGAGGAAGTTCATTGGGAGCTAAGTCTTGTGATGCATCTCTTCAATCTGGATTATGGCACTGAATATTTTCTCATCTTCATTATAAATCCCTACCTGATGCAAGGAATATTGTGACAGGTATTCCCAAATTTAAAGTAGAAAATGAATGTGTTTGTTAGGGATGTGCCAAAGGAAAACATACAAGGGGACCATTCCCCTCAAGTGATAGGAAGATTACCAATATTTTGTAATTGGTTCATTCTGACATATTTGGTATGTTATCCGTGACATCTTTGGGGCGATATGTATATTATGCTATCTTTGTGGATGACTTCTCTCGCAAAAATTGGATTTATTTCTTGAAGATGAAGGATGAAGTGTTCACATGGTTCCACTCTTTCAAAGCCTTGGTTTAAAATCAAATAGGGAAGAAGATCAATATATTAAGGGCCAATAATGGAACCAAATATGAATCAAACAAGTTCAATGACTATTTTAGAGAAGTTGGCATTAAGATGGAGACTACTACTGTATATACTCTTGAGAAAAATGATGTTGGTAAAAGGAATAATAATTCTATTATAGAAGCCACTCGTGCCATGCTTCATGATCAAGGACTTTTGAAGTTCCTATGGGGAGAAGCTACCAACATTATCATGTATGTTAAAAATAGATGCCCTCATCAAGAATTGGACTCCAACACTCCTGAAGAAGTTTTCACTAGTAAGAAACCTGGTGTTTCTCACTTTATAATTTTTGGTAGCCTCATGTATTTTCATGTGCTGAAAGAAAAGAGAAGCAAATTGGATGCATCTGGGAAGAAAGGAAATTTTGTGGGCTATAATGAAAATTCTAAGGCATATAGAATCTATGTTCTTGGTCAAAGAGAAGTGGAAATAAGTGATGAAGATGATGACCTTGGGAAGGTTAGGAACCTTCCTATTCCAAGGAAGGACAAAGAAGCAGATACAGGAAAGTAGGGAGAACTGTAATATGAACCGATGCCCGATGCTGAAGGACTAATGGATCCCATTGATCCACCTCCCCATGATCTCTCCTCCTAAAAAAGGAGAACCACATGGCTTAGGGACACTCTTTAATATGCTAAGAGACATATTTCAAAAAGGGGGACATTTCGTGAAAGTTAGAAGTCGAATAGGTACCAAGGGTATTTAGTTGCCATGAGCACCATTGTTCAAATTGAGGCTTGCACACTAGAAGAAGTTGTGAAACACCAAGTTTGGAAGGATGCTGTGAATGAAGAGTACGAGTCGATTTTGAAGAATGATTTCTGCAATGTGGTCCCTAGACCCAAGGACAAATCTATTGTCACCTTGAAATGGCTCTACAAGATCAAGCATGGAGCTGATGGAAGTGGTGAAAAGTTTAAGGCCAAGGTTTTTACCTGAGTCTTCTCTCCAAAGGAAGGTGTGGACTATAATGACATATTTGTACCAGTTTCCTGATATAACACCATTTGTTCGATCATTTCCCTTTCTACCTCCCAAGGATGGAATTTACATCAAATGGATGTCAAGACCACCTTCTTGCATGACTCACATAAGGAGGAATTCTATGTAGAACAACCTGAGGGGTTCGAAGTTCAAGATAGAAAGACACATGTATGCATGTTGAAGAAATCCCCCTATGGGTTGAAGCAAGCTAACCTAAGCTTGGTATGAGAGGATTGGAAACTTGATGAAGCTGGATTTCACAAGAAGTGAAGTTGATATGAACTTTTACTTTAAGGTTGAAAATGATAGAACTCTCATCTTGGTACTTTATGTGGACGATCTATTTTTGACACATGTATACCCTCTTATTTATCAATGCAGGAGGGGGTTGGCTTCTGAATTTGAGATGAAGGACTTAGGATTGATGCACTACTTCCTAGACTTTGAGGTCTAGCACAAGCCATGTGATATTTTTTTTTCCAAGGAAAATACATTGTGGAGCTACTTGAAATATTTGGGATGGTGGATTCTAAGATCGTGACTACTTTGATGGAATTTAACTTCAAGAAGACCTATGGAAGTGTTGTTGGGCTTGATTTGGGAAATCCTTCTGTGTATCGTCAACTCGCAGGGGCCTTGATGTTCTTGGTGAACTCCCATACAAACATATGCTTTGCGGTTAATACATTGAGTTAATGTCTGGTTGAGCCTCATCACATACATTGGATTGCTACCAAGAATCTCTTGAGATATCTTTGGGGAAAATCACCTATGGACTGAGATAAACTGTCGGGAATTTGAGGCTCCATGGTTATTCTGATGCTGACTAGGATGGTAGTGTGGTGGATTGTAAGAGCACATGAGGATGTTGTTTCTCACTAGGTTCTTCTTGCATATGATGGATGACCAGGAAGCATAAATTGGGTTCTTTTAGTAGTACCGAGGCCAAATGCATTGCTGCTAGTTTGGCGTCTTATGAAGCTCTTTGGTGAAGGAAGATATTTAGTGAGTTTTTTTAGGCATGCGCTCAATACCATCGTGATCTATTGTGACAACCAAAGTGGCATTCATCTTTTTGAGAATCTCATGTTTCATGACTACTTTAGGCATACTGATATTAGGTACCACTTTATCTGCGATATGGTACAATGGGGAGAAATAAAGCTCCATCATATTGGGAATAATGAAGAGGTTTCATATATTCTCATGAAGCCCATGGGGAAGGTCAAATTCTTAACCTTCCATGAACGACTTGGAGTCATGGAAAGACTCTCTCATGAGGGTCTTATTTGAGTTGGATATTGACATTTGGGAGCTCCAGGGGGCTTGGGGTACTTCTTGGAGCTATGAGAAACCATAGGGTGAGTGGTTCACCTTCCTGTAGTGGTACACTATCCACAGAGTGAGTGGTTCACCTTCTCGTGTGATATCCCATGATGGTTGACATATGCGTAGGATGAGGGGTTCACCTTCTCCTATGGCAGATGAGCAGGATGAGTGGTTCACCTTCTCCTACTGATACATCCTACCCATGCAGTCTGAGACTCATGGGAAGTACCTCTCATCTGGCCAATGAGTTGGGAAATGAGGATAGGGACTGTAGTACTACTGATGGATGCATCATGTACTACCCAACTCCCTATGCTAGGATGTTTTATATTGATCTAGGATCAATGAAGACTAACTTGCGGTTAGTGAAGAGTGGTATGATACATTCTCGATCATTTATTATTCATTATTTATTCATGATTCAAGAGAGCATAATATAGAAGAGTAGAGAAAGGATGACAAAGATGGTACATATTGACAGATGGTTTGTTAGGTGCATTTCTCCCTAGTTGAGAGGGACTGTTAAAATTGGGAACAAGGGCCAAAATCCACCTTAGACAACTCATATCATGGAGATGATATTTTTATTTGATTCCTCTTTCCAAGAGGTGCAATATTGATCTAAATATCATCTGATTCTGACAAGTAGAAATGGAATTATGAATTTATTTCTTCTATGGACTAATTGTTAAGGTCAGCTAGAAGTCTAATGTAGGCTCATGAAGCCCAACAGACATGTATCTTCACCCTCAATGTTGTGTATAAATAGAAGACACATTTTCCTCATTTGTACACACCTCAATACACATCTTTCTCTCGCCTCTCCTCATTGGTTCATATAGCAAAGGAGAAGGTCTTATTCCTAATCCATTGACCCCAAATTTTAGGCTAGAATTTCAGGATAGTGTTTTGGCCATCTACAGTAACATTGACTAGCGTTTATTGATGGTCAAACTCTATCTTTCAACTACGTTTTTTAGGCAGGAAATTTGTTTTCTTTAGGCCACATCTCCCAGCACAAAAATCGAGGAATTTGTTATTGTTTTACTTGCATTGACCGCATGCCATTTGATTGCAAAGTTGAGAGTGAGTTGACCAAGTTTGACCAAGAATTTTAGGACTGTTTTGGGCTGATTTGGATTGTATTTCGAGGAAGAGTTGACTTGGTTTGACCAAGATAACTTGGAGGAGACTTTCTGTTGGTTTGACTAGTGTTGAATTTCTGGTTAGGGAATGTTGTTGACTGTTGTTTGACTGGACTGCTTTATAGTGATTGGGCATGTAAATTTTGTATGATGTACTCTCCCTCTACTGAACTTTTGAAGAATAATAATAATAATTGATCAAAGGGTTTTCCCCACATTGGGGTTTTTCCCTTGCATCTACCAAATATTGTGTCCTCTTGTCATGGCTTGTCTTCTACTTATTGTTTATATTCTATTTGGATTTACTATCAATGTTAATGTGATTGCTAATATGGAAAATGATGTTGGGCTTATAAGAAAAATTGAAGTAACTTTCTCTAAAGCATAGACCATACCAGTATTATCTAAAATTAGCAATATGCCTTAGCATGCCTAACATTCCTTGGAACTTTCTAGCATGTGATATCACTTCCTAGGATTCCCTAGCACACCTTTGCACTCAGTCATCATTCATGTATAGAGAGTCTTACGTTTTTTACAACTTGAAAACCCAACCAAGTCATTGACAAAAAAATGTTGTGCCCAACCCAAAACCTCCCTTTGTCTAAAACTATTATGTCTAGCTCCTTGTTGAAACCATAGACTAGCCTCTTGTCATTCCTATTTTGAACTTCTCTTAGGACACTCAATCCTTGACACACTTGGAACTCATTGACACTTCGTAAAAAACACTCTTATTCATTAATTTCTAATCATTTTGACCTAGTGCTCAATTTTATTTCCCTAGCACTCCCTAACACTCCCTAGCATGTAATGATGATCTCTGGCACACCTTCTCACTCCCTGACATACCCTATCCACTCCATATCATGCACTATAAATCCCTAGCACATATTGGCTCTTGGCACTTGGTGGCACTTGACTATTCTTGACATGCATTGGGATGCCCTGGAATGCCTTGGCATGGTTTAAGATCAAATTTATTTGAGATAAATTATTCACAATTAAGAGAGATGTAATAGAGGATGATTTGGCACTTAAGACACACTAGAACTTTTCCCTTGGCATGTATTAGCACTAGTGTTGGTATTCCTAGTATTCCCCTCTTTAAAATGTAAGGTCTTGAATTATTAATCCTCTTATGTGTTCATTTATTTGCATTTTAACTTGGTGTTCCCTTTTGTTTCCCTGACACTCCTTGACACGTGTCTGCATACCCTAATTCCTGGAACATCTTTTCATTCCTTAGCACATGGCATACATTTGCATGCCTGGCATGAATTACCATGCCTTGGCACTATATGGAACATGTTAGCACACCCTGACACTTCTTGACATGCCCTAACATTCGCTAGCATGCATTTTCACTCCCTCCTTGGCCTGCCTATCACTCACTGACACCCCTCGACACATCCTCTTATTCATTCACTTCCATTCATTTTGACTCAGTGATTTATGTTTGATGGGGTGCATGTATATAAATAGATCCCTTAAGATAATAAAAAAAAGATCGCACCATTACTGACATAAGTAATTATGGGATTCTACTTGAATGACACTATGAAACTACACAAGAGATTTTAAGAATGACAATTTTATGGTTTGTTTTATGGTGTGAGAATGGTAAGAAGTGAGTGGTTAATATTTTGATTTTATTTCTCACTAAAATTCTTATCCTGATGAGAGACTCGCCTCGAGAAAAAGTCACCCTCGTCATGCTTACCCTCCAACTCCTAATCTTCTTAGAATAAAGAAAAACTTGCACAGTGAGGGAATGCATGTTGGTCTATGGTGTGCTAAGTGATTAGGTGAGAGTCTTAATGTTCGATGAGAGGAACTGGGCCATTTAATTTGTGTCCTCTATGGATGACATGTTATAGGAGTGTGTCATGGGACCACATTGCCACTAGAAAGATTGTGTAAGATATAACCTAAAAGAATCAATGCCCTAAGAGAAATCTATGGAAAGGGATCAAAATAAATTATATTGGTAAGTCCACCAAAAAATATTTACTAGAGTTACACCGTGGTTATCAATGCCACACGTGGAGTCTTTTGAGCTAGGCATTTCTTTTTCTAAAAAATTGTTTGGAGTGTCACCGAATTGGTGGAATTCTCAAATTCGTGACATTGTAAATTATGTAGGAAATCTATTACTTTTGTTACAGAGGCTAAGGTTTTGAAGGAGAATATATGGTTTGGAGGGTCTTAGGGGAAAAGAAGCATTAATTTCTAGCTCTTTGATATAAAAAAGAGTTTCTGATAATAATATTTGGCCAAATATTCCATGGCACTAACTAAGGAGGACAAATATTACCCTTAATTTTACTACTCAATTCTTTGCTATGCAATATTGATCTCCTCGTATGTTTTTCTTGATATATTATAACAATATGGTTGATATCATTATTATAGCTAGTTTCAAGTGTTCTTTAGGGGCTTCCACTATCCTTAAGGGCATGCAAAAGACAACTCTATCTACAAGTTTTGTTTGATGGGATACTACTTCATGGCACGTCAATAAAGGTTAAAAGGGTGTGCAACCAAGTGATGTCAACAATATGGATGATACAATTATGTTATGTTGGTTTCAAGTGTTCCTAGGGGGTTTCCAATTTTCCCAAGGATATGTGGAAGAGAACTTCATATACAATTGTTTTCCAATATGATACTATGTAAAGGGGTACTAATAGAGGCTAGAATGGTGTTCAAACAAGTCGTGACACTTGTATTTTCTATGTGTATGTTTCCCCAACCATCAATTTGCCTATTAAACAACAACATCATGATATTTAGAGACATCAAAACACATCCCTTGTATTGTTTTTCCCTAAAATAAGAGTACATGCTAGCACAACAAAGTTTTATGATAACACTTGTGGTCTTCCTTGTTTATTGAAATATAATAGTTAGAGAAAAATAGACATAAATATAATTGCAAGAAGTAAGTAAACAAAACCAAAATTGGGAGATAAAAATCGTAACCAAACATTTATTAATATTCATAATTGAGTGCAATGTTCAATCTCCTCCTAGAGAGGGGAACCCCCAAGATAATTAGATCTCCAAATATAATAATATTCACATGGAAAATTCTTACATAGCTTCTACTAATATATATACTTTCTAATTGACCAAAACCCTGATCACTTAGTGGAATTATCTTAGTGAGGTCTCAACAAGTAACTAGTGGACCTTATTCAATGAGACCACTTACAATTATTGATTTGACACTCTAGTACCTTGCGGGAATTATTCATTAAATATTACCCTAATACTTTAAGTGATAGTCTATTCTCCTAATTAGGGGAGTTAGCGTGGGACCCTAAACACATTATAATGAACAAGTCAAAATTTCCCAATGCATAAAAAATATATATTATTTATCTATTCAACAACTATTGTGCATATAATTCATGCTATTTATTACTTTGGTTCATAATCAAAATACCAAGAAAACAATAGATAGCCAAACTTAAGAACATCCACACATCACATCACATAATTCAATAACATTTTCACTAGAGAGCGCTCACAGGTACGAAAATCTAGGTCTTATTATGAGTTTGTCAATCCAATGATTAACAATCAATAAGAACACTTTCATTCATATTTAAATTGTTTTGGATATTCTATTGGAATAGTTTTTCACATTAGTTCTTACAATGTTTTGAAATATTTTATTATGTAGTTTATTATCTTAGATATTAGATATATTACTAGTGTAGAACTCCAATTATGGATATATTTGAAATGAAAATGGAAGAAACAAGAAAATAAACAAACCATCCACACAAACGAATTAGAATATATGACTTGGGAAACCTAATAAGAGAGAAATCCTAGCAAGAAGGTGAGGCATATGCTCTAGTCTCTCTTTTTCAATTATGAAATATAAGTACAAAAAAAGGGGCACTCACTATGGAGTGGACATTGCCATTATGGCATGAAAGGTTACTACAAAAATCTTGTACCTCCTCTATTATGCTCGATATCCCATTCTTTCACGTGATGCTCAACTATGGAATAATAATGATGCCAAAAGAATGGAACCCCTTCCTTTCCTAGTAACCTATTATAACACAACCTATAGTCATTCAACCTCAAGGTTACGGATTTTGTATGCTTCAACCTTGACTAGTGTTTCTATTGTGGAACACCCCCACATGTGTGATTAATGGGGGTTGACATGGCATTCACTCACTTCCATGGTGGTCAATAAGGTAGTTCAAATTGCAAGAGGCGTAACTTTCACATACGAAATTCGTTTGAGGTGATTTTCACACAATTGGAAAGATTCTAGTGTCTAGAGTAACATCAAAGGGATGGAGCTATGCAAGAAAAGTAGGCTCCCAATTGAATCTACAAGACCCCAAATCACTAATGTCTAACTTTAATCTAAAATGGGCCTTATAAGCCAATTCCCCCAATTTTTTCACCTATAAAGTATCAAGATATATAGCAAAATATCATGAAGCACTTTCGATTACGAGTTCCATGGTACATAGGAATAGTTTGCAATGTTTGACACTATCGAAAATGGAGTTAGAAGCATTTTAGGCAACGACCCTCTTATTATCCTTCTCCTAAATTACATTAAAAATATCTATATCAAACAATTGCTTATTGTTTAACAACTCTACCTTATATCTTACTTTTCCAATAATAAGTGATGTGCATGTTTATGATGTTGTTCCTCATATAATTCGAGTTCCCAATCATTACTTGGATTATCCATAAAACAACTTCATCCACTAGCTGTTAGATGTGTGTCTTACACTAACATGCCAAATCAATTCTGTGCCTTACCCCTTTGATTAGACTCCAACAGTAACCAAAGGATTATTTCTTGAGAATATTCAATGCCTAAGAAAATGCTCAACACAATACTAAAGAATTTGTTGTTATTCACCGAGGAAGGATGGTAGTTGTGTTTGTTTCCCCTCCTTTAAAAAATTTGTCCACTAACCATGTGACATGACCTATTATCACCACATTAAGAATAGTTTGACTAGGTGGTGAAAGGGTCAAGGGGCTCCTTACTCGTGTTGCAGGGGGAAATACCCTATAATTATAATAGTTTCCATAAATACCCCCCTTTATCTAAATCCTTTGCACTTGCATTACAATATTCAAAAGTAGGTTCATACAAATCAATGTGCTATCATACCATGAGAAATCTTATGAGGGTTGTTCATCATAAAATAATATTTTATTGCATTTCTTTCACAAAAAGAAGAATACTTCGACATGAACAAAAGTCCAGGAAGAATGAAACTTTGTGGCCCAAGTAAGATGTTTTCCCAAGGAAGATGTTTTCCTCACAAGTCTACATTCCATATAATATCAGCAAGGGTCACTGGTAACACAAAGACTTTGCCCAAGCTCATGTAGATTTGGCCAAAGGACAAAACTAGAACACATGTTTTAGGGTTTTAACTCATCTAAAATTTCAACATCATGAGTTCTAAAATCTCAAGTATATTAATATTCTATTTACAAGTATATCCCCCCCATTAATGATCATACATAAGGACTCTCTATGGCCCTACCATCGACTTTCATACGGTTCACCAAAGGGAGACCTATGTTTTTTCTTTCGACATAATAGTTTGTTCAAATAACCCTCAAGGATAAGGTTAAAATTAGGCCACATGCAATAAATATTAGGTTTATGTTTCATGAATATTATAGAACAACCCCATTTCCAATCTCACCACCAACATTTAGGTGATTGAATTATTAACATAAAAATGAGATCAATTGAATCAATTTATGAACTTGTTCCAAGATAATATTATTAGGGTTAGCTAACATGTATGTAAGCTTAAACCAATACCATGGAAGGAAAACACTTAGATTATAATTTAGGTACACAATTAGATTCTAATTTAGGTACACAATTACATTTATTTGAAGTGAACAATAGCCAATGATTGGTTTGTAATGTAGGTTTTAACCCCGTACAGAAATTACCTCCATACGAATTCTAAAACACAGAAAATAAACAATGCGAAAGCATAACACATAAAACACATATACACAGAGATTTCCCCTGGATCCCGAAACTGGGACTACCAGCTTGATTTTTCATTATATTCCTTTCAATATTACAATACATATTTATACATGCCAAAGCATCCAATACCATGTACCGAAAACCATTGCGTCCAATACCATGGACCAAAAACCATCGCGTCCAAAAAACATGTGTGAAAATCAAGCACAAAACCATAGGTGGGTCCGCCCAACCTAACATAGGGTCCAAAACCAAAATTTTCCGAGGCGCTGCCCCAGACCCCATAAAGTGGGGTTACAAGTGCCCTTCAAACCCCCTATTAACTACGTGGAAAGAATATGACACAACCCAACATAAAATATTTTAGTGGAAAGAATATAACACAACCCAACATGAAAGATTTTAGTGGAAATCAAGTGATACTAGTTTATCCAATATTAAGTGAATGTCTTGGTGTCAACTGATCCCTTCAAAATTCTCGTGGAAGTCATAAATTTGGATATAGTTTCGCTATCATCAAAATTCGAAAAAAAATTCCACTAAAATTTGAATGGGGTTTTGAGTCTCTCAATTAAATAAAAAAATAACCTTAAACCATACTAAGTAAATGAAAATTATTTCATATACTAAGTAAATGAAAAATATGTCATACTTCGAAGAGGATGAAAATTTTCAATTTGTATGAGATAATATTTATTTCACAGAACTTTAAGAGGATAAAAAGTTAATTAAATGGATCATATTCTTTGATATTTTTTAATCAAAACATAATTAAATTCAGTTGTATATTATTGGATGAATTTTGTCTGTATGTATTTTAGTAGCAGATCCATTATTTGGGCAGCATCGTTTTAGATAACACAACCTAAAAGGCCAGGTAACTAATACCTTAGGATCACATGAGGACCCAAGTGACCGAGGGAAAAATAATTTCCTCAACCAAAAGCTTAAAACCTCATACGAGGACCCAAGTGATTGAGGGAAAAATAATTTCCTCAACCAAAAACTTAAAACCCCATACCCAATTATGTTGTTTAAAGTTCATCTTTGAGAAAAATCATGTCCCTTGAAAACTGTCGACAAAGGTTCCTTCTAGATCTTGGCATCATTAAGCGAAGACTCATCAACATATTCAATGTGTTAGCACTTCGTAATTTCTGAGGTTGTGAAAGAAACCAAAAAGCTAACGAAAAACCACTTAGGAGCTTAGGATCTAGCCTTCCTAAACTCAAAGAGGGATCTCTCTGTTAGATTTAACTTTGTTGTATTCGTAATTTTAGGCTAGTTATGAGAGTTCAGATTTTGATTTTAAAATTGGTTTTGGTTGATTAAATTCCTGAAAATTCCATTGGGTTATGGATTCTACAAACTTAACGTGGATCTATCTCATATTTTCAAAGGAGTTTCATAGGGCAAGGTAGTTGAACCAATTAGATATTTCAGATTTAAATGAGATGTAATAGAATAAGAGAAATAAGTAAAATTAAGCAAAAGAGAAGTTCATAATTATTTAAATTAATATCAGAGGAAAACATTTAAATTATCCACTGCTAGAATCAGAGTCTATCTTTCAAAAAATTTTGTTCACCAACTTTCTGTAAAATAATTCAAATTTAAGAACACATAAGTATGGAAACAATGAAATTAACACATAGATAATGAGAGAAGAACTTCACCAAATATTCCAACACATGAATCCTCTAAAGAATGTCCTTTTAATTACTGATTAACCCATCAAATGAAAAAGTACAATAACTTTCTGGATTGCAAAAATCGACCCTTCATAGTTCATACTTTTCCCCTTCTTGGAAATAATTTGTAGATGAAATATTACTTACAACATCTGAAATATAATAATCATCACTTATAATCAAGTTACCCTATAGAAATTATAGGACCCTAACACAATGGATCTCTTGAATCTCATCTTGAAACTTCCTTACGGTACTCTCAGAGTACTCAGCCCGCCCCTGAGCATGCCCTCCTTTTCCTTGCCCTCATCCACGACTATCTTCTCCTCATCTTGGCCACCTATTTCTTGTTGGTCTATGGCTTCATCTACGATATCATCATCGATCCACCGGGCATCCAGAGTGCATAGGATCCTGTCAAAGGGAATGTAAAACCAATGATATTTCTCTCCATAAGAGTGAACGAGAAATATATTATCGAAGGGCTCTTATCAGGGTTTATGTTCTTGGTTTGTGGGGTGGGGATAATTTTGCTGGACTTAGCCTTCGATAAACCTAGAGCGAGGAATGTCAAGGTCTCTTTGGCAGTAGTGAGGGTTACTTCTTTGGAAATTGTTTATATCATGAGTATTCTATTTGTTTGCATCAAATTTTTTCTTTATTTGCATTGATTGGGGTTTTGAATAGAAGATCTGATGTTTTAGGTCCATTGTTGTTTTAGTAAAACTTTTGTACTGTTATTTTTATTTTATGTTCCAGACTATGAAACCTCTTCGTCCCTCACCTTGTTCTTATTCGTTGGTTGGAATTCCTCTATTATGTGGGCTTTATGTGCCAATGGGTCTTCGTCTATTTAAACTCCAAACATAAAGATAAATATTGTTATTTTGTTTTGTTTTGTTTTATTTATTTATTTATTATTTAGTATTAATTTTTTTTTATTATTTTTTTTGCCTAAAGAAACCGGCTATCTTTTGTTGATATGCAAAAGGTAGTTACACTTCGGTACATAGGTGTCTCTCTTAAAATTCATTGTACATCCCTCTCTTGAGAAAATTTCTTCAAGATCATTCTCTGTAACATGAGTAGAGCGACCAGTCACATAAAGGGTATTTTCAGGATTCTCTGCTTCATCATTTCCCCTTCGTTGCTTGATAGACTACGTGATCTATATATTTACCACATTCGATGAGGTGAAGGTGACAGAGAATACCTCTTCGGGGCAAGTCTGACATGTTTGAAATCCCCACATGGATCAAATGCTTTCTAGAACAAATGCACCCTCTACACTCAAATTTCCAGACCACATCCAACGAGTTGAAGGTGATAGATAATACCTTCTCTAGGGTGAGTCTGCCATGTTTCAAATCCTCGCATGGATCAAATCCTTTCCAGACCAAATTCACCCTCTACACTCAAATTCCCAATTATCTTCAAAGAGTTGGCAATGGAAATTGCCTGCACTTTCATTGTGCATCATAATGTGTTTATTGTAAAGTGTTGTTCTTCGAGATCCAGATGTCCTATTCTTTGTAGATTAATTTTTCCAAAAACAGAAAACAAAAACTCCCAATAGATTTTAAAAATTTCTTCCCTAATCTGATTATCGAAGTGAAACGAGAGTTGTGAATGAGTTACTTTGATAAAAAATAAACAAAAATGATACTGGCCTACTTTACTCATTCTATCCAACCAAATAATGTGTGTCATGTTCATCCAAGAGAATCATGATGATATCAAGGAAAAATCCCTCAAATTTTGTTGTAGTTCAAGTAGATCAATTCAGAGCCTTAGCCCTATCCCAAAAGGTAACAAAACTAACCTTAAATAACTCTTTCTCTTTTAACTGATTGACTAAACATTCAATTTCCAATAGTATTTAGATTCCTTCTGATGTCTTTGTACTTCTTTCATCAAAGATAAATGAGATCCTTGGATCCTTATGTTAAACTCAAAAGATTCCAATAATCTCTTCTCTATTTGAAAATTCATGTTCTCTATTTTGTTATTAATTTCTAGGTCATTTTAGAGCACAAGTAAATATTACCATACCCTTGTCATCTTTAGTCATTGCTACTCCACCAGTTTCCTGCCAGTCCACCACTAGTTACCTGGATTTCATTTGGAGATTCATAATTATTTATTCAATTCTTGGAGCTCCATAATTATTTATTCAATGCACATGTCCAAGAAAAAACCAGTATGTATTGTGTGAAGTTACAATCCTGATGTCAAATTTTGTAATTTTAGGTAACTGGTTGGAGATCCATAATTCCGAAATTATCTATAAAGTCTCTTTAATTTTAAGGTTTAAACTTCATATCATTAGATCTATGGGTTAGAATTTTTGCATTCCTTCAAGTGTATCACTTTATTAATTCATGATATTTCTTAGCTGAACCAAGTTTATATGTAATTTGCTTTCTAAATTGTGTTCTAATTTAAAGCATGCACCGATAACATATTGATTGTGCATATCTTATTCAAATACAATGGCGATGACATTAGGAGTTTTCACTCATAGTGGTGTCATCTAGATCAAATGGATATATCTTCGAGTCCTTAAGTTTCCACTTATTAATCATTTCTTACAAATCCATGTAATTACTATTCTGTGAAATTTCATTTATCACTTTAATTTTTTTGGCAAATTTTAACTCTAAAAACTATTTTTGGGGAAAATCTTACCCAACATTTTGGTAATTCTAAAAAGTTAATCATATGATCAATAATTTCTCACTTGATCTCAACATGGAACATTCAAAACTAATATACCAAGCACATATCGAGCCCATTGTTGTCAACTATTCATCTTGGAATCACCATCATATTCCGTGGTGATTTCTCACTCTTTGTAGCGTTCATTTTTTATTTTTTTGTTTGAAAAAAATAATTCCATTCTCATTTAGGATTGAGGTTTATTGGTTGGATATTATTGTTCTAACTAACTTATATAGGATTTTTTGGTGATTTTCACCATGTATTATGATTGTTGTCTAATATAATAATAAATTCATGATGTGAATTGGCTCTATCTCAAGTGGTTAAGAAGAAATTATTATTCACCTCAATTGTTTTCAATCCTTGTGATGTGTTCACTCTTTGCGAGGTAGTGGTTGATTGAGAAACTTTATGATCCATGAAGATTATCCATTTCTTTCTTATTGGCTAGAGGATAGGTGGCTTGAGGGTGGGGTTCTAAGTTACATGTAAACAAAATAAACATCTCATTTTGCATAGCTTACTACTAGAACATGTCATGTGCTAGTATTCAATGAGATGATGTTTCAAAGTAATATGCTATTCTCTTGTTTTTCAATGTAGTTAGAATTTATTTTTCCCTTGGAAAGAAAAATCCAATAATTTTATATTGATAATAAGATTACATCCATATATGCCAGTAGGCATTAATGAAGGCCACATAGCCTAAAAAAATAATTTTCTACAAGAGTCTAGATCTACAAAAAACTTAAAATAATTGGTAGCTATGTCATTTGTCAAGTGACCACCCTCTCAAAAGGATACATCTGTTCTCCTACTATCTATACAGACCCTTTGTTCATCATCCAAAATTTAATCATTTACCTATCCCTATTTATATAATTTACATCCCGATTATAGTCAAAATGATCATATAGAAATGTTTAAAACTCTCATAACATCATTTGTCATAGTTGAGAAAAAAACATAGAGAGAGTAAAACTATTATTTATTGACAAGTGTCATGAAGAAATTCTATTTCTTGGCCTTCCTTCAAAGTTGCAAATTTCAATGAGGCTGGGTCCATCTCCAATCTGACTTTGGACAATCTACTTGCTTCTTAATTCTTGTTTTTGGTCAAAGGAAACATAAATATAGAAGGTAAGTTGTATATTTTAGAAAAGAGGCTACAAGTGGTAGCTCAAAATTTTAGAGGCTCTTTTCAACCAATTTATCACTCGCTATGAGTCCCCATACACATGAAGGTAGGAAATCATGTATTCTCAAGCTAAGTTGAAACACAATTTCTAGAGACATGAAGGTGGGAAATCATGTATTCTCAAGCTAAGTTGAAACACAATTTTTAGAGACATTAAGTTTGCATAGTTGTTTGAGGTAGGATTAATACAAGCTGAAAAGGATATGGGTCCCTCATACTCTTTCTATCTCATTTTGTAAACCTTTTTGTGCAAAGTCTATTTTATTTTATGAATAGGTTTGCATGTGTAAAAGTATACAAATAAAGCACAACCTTTTAAGTGTTTCACTTATGCATTTGGATTGATGCCAACAATTATATAATTGGATATGAACTTTTGCATCAATTGGCTTTTAGTTGAGAACATCTTTTAGAATGTGGAGGCAAGAGAGGTGGGAAACAAATGGTTCAAGAAGATGAGGATTTTCACTCATCCATTAAGAATATTTTTGGTTATAATGAAACTTCATGGATTGATTAACGTGTTTTCTATTATTCATTGTTCACCCTTTTGCATGGCCACCTCCCTCTTCATCACTAGTACAACACCAATTCCATCACTTGGCTTGAATTTCCTTTGTGAGATTGAAATAGAACATAGACATAACTGACACAGACTGAATACTTAACATCCAATGCTTTACAAGGGAAGACAATCTATCATGTTGTAACTCTTTTGACAAAATAAACAACATAGAAAACATGTTTAGCGTGCAATTGGGAAAGAAAATCTACACCAGCAGTGGTGCTTCCCCCTCCTTAAATGGATGTCTGAGTTTCCCTAAATCATAAAGAGAAGCAATAGGATGAAATCCATCATCAACATATATCGTCACAGGTTTCTCATCTCTAGTTTTAGGGTCAACAATCTTCAGCGCAAAAACAAGAAACACATTAAGTACCATTGCGGCATCTCTCCAACGGCGCCAACTTTGGAAATTACAGAACCTGTGTGTTTTGTACCTTTGCTTCAACTGGGTTGATCTCATATTTGAACTTCCTTGCAGCTATTTCTACTACTATAAGCCTATGAGATTCAACCTGAAAAACAATTCTAGAGTTAATATTCAACTCCCATTCCTTACCTTCATTGATTATTCATATGAACTATACAACCATTGACTTCACTCAAATAAAAATCTTAAAATGCATCCATATACCACTACTTGATTGTGGTCTTGACATGAAACTCCATAGGCTCAGCTACATTTTTTGAGATGATAACCATGGGCAAAAGACAATCTTGTGCTTTTATGAAAAATTCAACCTATTGCAAGGGGTAGCAAAAGCCATCAGTTCCTTTCACACAAATCTTTAATGAAGTACTTATATATCTATCCTTTTACTAGTGTGTGTGTGTCTATATGTGTGTGTGTGTGTGTGTGTATATATCTATATATATATGTGTGTGTGTGTGTGTATATATATATATATATATTATAATATATATATTATATATATATATCTTCTGTGTGTGTATATATATATATATATATTATAAATATATATATAATAGAGAGAGAGAGAGAGAGAGAGAGAGAGAGAGATGTGTGTGTGTGTGTGTGTGTTCATAAATATGAAGGAAATAGTAAGCTATATTAAATACATAGAAGAGTATGGACAAAAACATCAAATTGAAAGTATTGACAAAATTAAAGCCTTATGCTTACCACATCATTAAATTTTATTGATAGTCATTTACTCTACTCCTACATCAGCGCTTGAAGAAAATAATTTGAAATCATAAACCTATCTAAATTCGAATGTACTATGATAATCCAATGGTAGAAAATAGATATTGACATACGAATGCCATAAAACTAGAATTTAAATGCAACTGTAACATTTTCAATTGCTTGTAAGCATGAAGAGCATTATCTATTGATAGTCCTGACAGGTACAGCCATTGGAGAGTTGACATGGTAAGTAGCATACCATTTTCACAAAAATGTAGGCATCCAACAAGAAAATAACTCATTTGAAACATGGAATGGTAGGATATACACTTGGAAATCCATCATAGAAAGAAACCATCTTGCATTCATTGGCACATTAAGATCTAGGTGCAAGAAAAATACCCACTACAATATCACCAACTTCAACTGGATTAAGACCAGTCTTGCCAATCAATTCTTGGAGGAAGCTAGAGAAAATTCGGAGATAGATTTGTGAACTCATGATTCATGGACCATAATGGTTGGGGGGGGGGGATTTTGAAGTTGCATAAAAAATTCATCAATCAATTTATCTGTGTAACCACTAATCCATACATTCAAAAAAAGATCAAGCATGTCATCAACAAGAGTATCCGTAAATACTATACATTTAGCCTTGCAAATAGGGGTACGATAAGCTTTGCAAAAGTAACAAGAAGATAAAATTCATACCAAATCTAAATTCAATTATCTCTTTAACCATTTTCAACGGTGATCTCACGAGTCGGATGAAGACGGCGTATAGGCACAACTACGGTTCTGCACTTCCTGGCCTCTCCCCCAAGTTGCTCTCGATCTACAGACGCTGGCGCTTCCACTGACACCACCATGAAGCCGCTCTCTGGAGGGACGTGCTTGTCCCCCTCTCCCCCCCCCAATCCAAATCTTGACAAGTCCATCAACGCAGAGGAAAATGCTAGATCCGGTTGTAAACCATTGGCAGAGCAGGACACTGATCAAGTTACAAATGCTGAAGGTGACTTCGTTACCAACCCGTCGACAGCTAAAGACAAAGGCTCTGACCAGAAGAACTCCACGGCAAGACCCAAAGCACGCTCTAAAACATGCATCCCCAAAATAGCAGAAATAATAAAAAAATATCTCCCCAGTCAGCTCATCAATAATGAGATTCAATATATGAGGGATCACACCCTCATAGGCAAGTTTCTAGGTTTCTGGCCTATTGAAAAAGCCTTACAAGGTTGGATTTCCTCCAAATGGAAGCCAAAAGGTCAAGTTACCCTGCACCTTGGACCTAAAGGCTTCTTCACCGCTACTTTCAACTATCTAGAGGACAAAATGCGCATCTTCGAGGGTGGCCCATACTTCTTCAACTCTACTGGCCTGTACCTACATGATTGGGTTGAGAGGCTCAATCCAGACAAAGAATACTTTAGCTGGGCTCCAGTATGGATCCGAATGTACTCTCTCCAATTGGAATACTAGAAGGAGGAAATCCTGAAGAACACTGGTAATAGCCTGGGGGTCTTCATCAAAGTCGTAGAGGAAACAAAAAGCCGGAGATACACCTCATATGCCAGGATCTGTGTCCACATGCATCTAGCCAAAGCTCCGACTGACTCGGTAAGCTTATTTCATGATGATTATGAATGGGTTCAAACTATAGACTACAAGCATATTCCCTTTCACTGTAGGAAGTGCCATGAACATGGCCATCTCTTTAGGGACTGTCCTCTGAATCTGTAGCCCAAAACTCCTGTCGCGGAGGCAAGCAAAGATGCTGAGGGTTTTACAAAAGTCCCAAGTAGAAGAAGGCATTCTAAGAAACCCCCTATGGATCCTGAGAATCTCAAGAAACCTATAACCTAAAACAGTTTTGATATCCTGAATACGACAGATAACATAGAAGACAACACCTCATTCCCCCTCTCAGATCCTTCCCCCTTGTCGCCACCTCATTCGCCCAAATCTTCAGATCTCCCCCAGACCTCCAAAGCCACCAACACCCTCGCCTCCACATCTAATACAACTCCAGAAAAATACTTAGCTCCACCATCCTCCAGCATGGAGTTAGACACAACTCCGGTATTAAGCATGCAACAACCATCAAAGGAGGAAGATCAGAATACACCGATACATATGGAGGAGGAACCAGAAAGTGTGGAACTGGCAGGTCTGGACATACTTAAGCTGGAAGCAGCATGCAGACAGAAGGAATACCGTAATATACATACTCAGGAGATAGAAAGACTAGAAGAAGTGTTAACCAGAGCACATCATAACAAATATTTGGGCATTCAAGCAGGCAGTCCTTGGGATGGAAGGAAAATCTTGAAGGAGACAAAGAAGCACAGATGAAAAACAGATTTGCAGAGGACTATCATCCTTGGAGAAATGTTGATGGACTTTTGTAGATTCCCCAAGCTGACCAAGTTTTACAAAACTCTTCCCCATTGTTCCCCATGAAGCTCGTCTCATGGAATGTACGAGGGCTCAATAGCCCTGCAAAACACAGGATGATCAACAAAATGATTCAACAGGATAGGCCATCTATAATTTACCTTCAAGAAACAAAATGCAGTAGTATAGTTCTAGAAAAAATACTAAATAAAGCCTGGACACGGTGCAGGTCAGTCTCAGTGGACACTTCTGGTGCTTATGGAGGGCTCACAATCATATGGAATCCTCAAGAACTCTACCTTCAGGACTTTGATGCCTCCCATTTCTTCATACAATCCACATTCCACCTTATTGGAACCAACAACCATGGTCATCTATCTAATGTGTATTTTCCGCAAGAACTACAGAAAAACTGGATCTGCTTGAAACTATTTCAAAACTCAACGCAAACAAATGCTTTCCCTTCTAGATATGTGGGGGTGATTTTAATATCATTACCTCTCTAGAGGAAAAGTCTGGTGGACATCAGAGGATGGATGAAGATAGCTACATCCTCAAAGACTTCATTCACCGGAATCAATTGGTGGACCTACAGACATCCAATGGCACTTTTACATGGTCCAATAAAAGAAGGGGTTCATAGCAAACCGTTTCCAGACTAGACAGATATCTCATGTCAGACAACGCCATTCAACTAGGGGGAGACTTTCACACCTCCATCTTGCCTCAAGTAAGCTCCGATTACTGGCCCATAATGTTACAATGGCTGCGTCCGGGTGTCAGGAGCAATAGACCCTTTCGCTCCGAAGCATTTTGGTTTTCACATCCTAACTTTAAAGATGTGGTAATCGATGCCTGGAAATCTTTCAATCCCCCAGAAGGAGCCAAAATGTACTAGTTCTAGCAGAAGCTCAAATTTCTCAAACAAGTGATCAAATCCTAGAATCGTACCCAGTTTGGAAATATTTTCGATCATCAGAAGATGTTGGAGGAGCAAATGAATGTTGGAAATAATACTAAGAGGGGGGGTGAATCAGTATTATCTGGTCAATTATTTTCTTTTTCAAACCCAGAACAGATACGCTACTTCAGTTAGAGAAAACTACGTATATATGCAACTACAGATAAGGAAACCCGTGTATACCATACAGACTTATAATTTAAAATATTCTACAGATGTTGAACATTAATCTGTTCATCAGGATCATATAAAACGTAACGAGGAACAGAAAAATAGAGCAGAAGTCAATCACACACAAGAACACAAGATATAAGGTGGAAATCCAATGTGGGTGAAAACCACCTTTTGTAATATGTCTATATATTTTCAATTAGAAACTTCTTTTTACAATGATTTTGTACTGGTGCAGTCCTTTACCAGTACGTAGGCTACTACCTGCAAAGAGCTACAACCCTCTCTCATTTTACAGCTTCTCCTAGAAGGGAGCTACAACCCTCTCTCATTTTACAGCTTCTCCTAGAAGGGAGCTACAACCCCCTTAGTTCTTGTACTAGTTGAGATACTAGTACGCAGGCTGCTACCTGCAGAAGAATACAACCTTCTGTTCCTTCCAGGGACCACGTTTCATAAATTTTTAGACTGGATCAACAAATAACATCAATCAAACATCAATAATTTCTGCATCAACCAATCACCTTTTCACCAATCAAAACTGAATCAAAATAAACACTTCTCTGACGACTATACCTAGATCATAATAACAGTAATCACACCCCACTTCTGAACCCAAAACACTGTAGCAATAAATAGAAGCAGCTATAACATAAATCAAGAGATGTACGCTACTTCACTATTCAAAAACCTGCGTACAGATATATAAATTCATTCTTTCAAACATTCAGATATTAGTTAACCCAAATTATCAAATTTATAGATCAAGCGTGCACCACATATCATAGATCAAAATCATATAGAGATACCACTATTCCGGCCTTAATATTTTGACCCATCAATAGAACTTATCCTTCTCCTTGCGCTCAAGTTCCTTCTTCATTCAGATCTAGATCTGAACCATAACCCAATCACAGTATTCTAGATCTAGCACTTTATCAGATATTCAATAATTCAAAAGATGCCTTGCCAAATGATCTCATTCCTCTTTTATAGCCTTAGGCCTTTCACAATACCACAGACCAAAAACCATAACAATTCAATACAATGGACTCAATACTTGGGATCAACACTTTTGGATGCAATACCACAGACCAAAACCATAGGATCAAAAACTATCGAACTAATACCATGAACCAACCATACGATTTCCCATGTGCGTGCACTTTTCTCTGCATGAAAGTGCGTGAAATTTTCTCTGCATGAAAGGAACTTTTCTCTGCATGAAAGTGCGTGAACTTTTCTCTTCATGAAAGGAACTTTTTCTACATGAAAGTGCATGAATTTTTCTCTGCGTGAAAGTCCATGAACCAAAAAATTACTTTGCTACACTATAATTTATCATCTGAGATGAGTGAGTTTCCATCAAGTACAACATATGTATCATAATGCCAACAAACTCTTCTACATATCCTGTGTTGCATTTAGATTTTTCTTGATTACGTACATTTCCTATTCCATGTTTTCCAACATATCTATTCCAATCAATACCCTGCTAACCATATCACTCCAATCGATGGGAATGTTGCAACTTTGCCCATATAATGCCTCAAAAGGAATCATCCTCACTGAATCCTGATAACCACTATTGTATGCGAAATCTACCAAAGGGAGATAGTCTTCTCACTTCCTCTGCTGATGCATCGCATACATCCTCAACATGTCCTTCAATATCTTATTGACCCTCTATATTTTTCCATCTGTATGCAAATGATAAGTTGTGTTAAAGGCCAACTCTATGCTCAAACCTGCAAATAACTCCTTCCCATCCCTTCCCATCCCTTTCTAGCACAATCTTCTTTGAAACACCGTACAATCTCACTACATCTCTGTTGAATACATGTGCCACATGTTGAGATTGCAACAAGATGATGGAGCTTAGTGAAAAGAGTCGCCTTCACTAAGTGGGCCCACAGGCTATTTTTGGCGCAAGTGTATTTTTAGACTATGTCTATTTTTAGACATATGGATCATGTCTATGGATTGCAGGTTGTTGTTTATGGATGATTGATCAAGTTGAAAAAATA